>JABUQX010136481.1:0-36298 GCA_015478945.1 Trachelipus rathkii
TATATATATATATAGCTGTTGATATATAAAACTTATATTATTTAGCTATTTTTTATACTATATATATATTCTATTCTATTATATACTTAATCTTTTATTATTATGAAAATAGATATAGATTCATACATATGATATAATATCATGATTATATTAACAGCACAATGTTAACGTTGTAAAAGTTATCAGGTTACTAGTTGCCAATATTCATTTATATTTGTAACTAATCTCCTATATTTTTCGACTTTTATACTATATCTCTATTATATATATATATATTACTATAATACTATATATATAAATTATTATATCTAAATCTTTTATAATTATTACTTATTATCTTACAATTATTATAAACTATAATTATAATTTAAATTTATTTACTTAATCTATATATATATTATTATGTTAGTGTATATATAATTATATATTGTGTATATATCATCTACTACTATTTACTTTAATTAAGAGTACATATTGCTTTACAATAATATAGTATCACATCATTAATATTAGTATTATTTCATATTCTTAATGTCCTTATAGTTAGTATATTGATATACTTAATAAACTCCAAAAACTATGGCAATGTTTTTTAACCTTATAGAAAATATTAAAAAATCCTCGAATAAGATATTATAAATATATATATCTACATTGATTTTTCGTTTAGGCTTAGTATTTAGTATGTACGAAGTCATTTAATAATGAGTATATATAGTTAAATTTATTATTTATAAATTTATGAAACTATATTATATATATAGTAATATATTATATTATAATATTATTATCAACAAGCCAAGATTGGAATTTATTCACTTTAATAAAGGTGAATGGGAAATTCTAGTCAATATTTTTTTTTTTTTTTCATATACAGTCACCGGTATATCTCATTGCTGATCAGTACCTATCCCCTACTATTTAAAGCCCTTCAGAGACATATCAGTTGTGCTAACTACTATCACTATCTACACTTGACCTAATATTCCTGATGTTTTGATATATTAATTATATTATATCTTATATTATTATAATCTATTATTATATATTATTAATTATATTAATATAATTATATATATTATATTATATTTATATTTATAGATATATTATTTTTATATATTTATTACTCTATATTAATATTATTATATTATATTATCTATAATAATATCATATATAATTTATAATATTATATCTATATTATATATTATAATTTATTTATATATATACTTTTATATTATATTTATTTATTATTTATTATGTCTTTGATGGTTATGATATTACTTATGAGTATATATTATATTTGAATATATATTACTATTAGCATGCTCTTATGATTTTTATGTGACTTACTGAAGTGTTTCACGTATATAGTCCTCAATTTTCTTATCAATACTTAAATTGGAACGTAAATCAAATTGAAATAGGGTGGTTTTGTGTGATTAGGATTTAAAGAACCTCTGAATTTAATTTTGCAAAGTAATTGGTTCCTCTTTTGTGTCTGTGATATTAGTGTTTTCTAATTTTTTTGTTTAACGAAAGTATTTATTATAATTATATATATAGTAATTATAATAATAATGAGAATAATAATATATCGTAGTTATTATAAATGTTTCATATCAATGCGCTATCTGTAGCGGCTAATAATAATATGAATATATTATTAATAATATTCAAATAATACACGTTTAAATCATTATTTAAATAATACTGTAGAGTGCTTATAAAATACATGAGGCTTTTTGGTAGGACTTCAGAATATAAATAGATTTTATAATTAAAATAATAGTTCTATAAATTATATTTAATGAAACAATCTCGACGTGACTGAGGAATCAAACACTCAATACTCACTTTCTCACTACAGCTAGCAAAAGCTCTCACACATCCACACACGCACAAATACTATAATGAGGTATATGTTATATAAGTTTTATATATATATATTATATATATAGTATAGTATGTTTATATGTTAATAGTATAGTAGTATATAATCGATATATACCGTTAGTATATATGTATTATATATTTATCATTAGTAAGGTTTGTGCTTATGGTTATATTATATATTAATAGTTTGTTTCTTTTTGTTCAGAACAACGTTTCATAATTACTCAGTGAGTTATTTATTCGGGTTTGTTGGTTATATATATATATAGTAAATATATATATAGTTAGTGATATATATTATAAATAGTCTTATAAGCGCAACCGGTTTTAGTATATTGCTATGCATTCTACCTGAGAGTATGATAATGCATTAATGACATATAAAATAATAATAATAATTTTCTCTAAAATATGATGTTAAAAATGCTAAATAAAGATAATGCTGGCGTCGATTACTAAAGGCTTTCATTTCCTTCCTATGGTTTTATTGTTCGGTGATTTGGTAGTAGAGAACTTTGTGGAAGGGAAAGCTCTGATTGATATCTTCTGCTCTTTAGCCTTCCTAATTAATATAACAGACGAATAATACGAAAGACTAATCAGGATAAGAAAGAGAGAGAGAACGAGAGAGAGGAAGAGAGAGGAGAGAAGAAGGAGGGAGGGAGAGAGAGTTCGAGGAGCGAGAAGAGAGATTGAGAGAGAGAGAGAGTGAGAGAGAGATGAAGAGGAGAGAGAGAGAGAGAGTGGGAGAGAGAGAAGATTTGGGCAAAAATATTTTGATAGAGATTTTAATGTTAGAGTGAGAAGAGAGAGAGTAGAGAGATGGAGATGTACGAGAGAGAGAGATGAGAGAGTAGAGAGAGAGTAGAGAGTAGAGTATGAGAGATTGATGAGAGAGAGAGAGAGAGAGAGATGAGATAAGATACTTACTTCCTTAAACTGAAGAATAGAGAATGTCTGGGAGCTGATGAAGAGAGAGAGACGAGAGAGATGCTAGAGAGAGAGAGACGAGAGAATGAGTAAGAGGGGGATGTAGAGGAGAGTGAGAGTGGAGAGAAGTAGAGTATGAGATGTGGAGGGAGGAGAGTAGAGACTAAACTCAAACGGCGGAGAGAGAAGTGCTGTACAGTAGTGCGATGGGGGAGATGGGTTCCCGCATCTATGCTTTCTAGGAGATACGGAAAAGATTTGAAACGTATACTTTGCCCCCCCCCCTTTGAACGTATATACGGGATTCTATTAATTACATCAATAAAAAGATATAAAAATAGGTACCTAAACCAACATCGGAGGAGCAGAAATCGAGGTTCCATCTGTGATTTTCTCGAGATTCTGAAAAGAACATGCATTCTCGCTTCATTGGATGTTTCTTTTCTATAGATTAAAGTAATGTAAATTATATAAAATATACTATTTCAATAGTATTATTTTTTTTATTTTTTTATATTATATATTTTTTTAATTTATTTAGTCCCTCCCGTAATTCTTTTAGCTATTGTATATCGTTTCGTAGGTTATGAATATATATTATTAGTGTATATCACTAGTTTAATACTATTAAATTAAATTATTAAAAGTATGAAAATGTTATTATAAGGCTTTTTTTTTTATATTATCTATATATTAAGGGCACATCAGCGAAGGAACTAACCTGAGAATAGGAGGGAATCAGAGGCCGTTGCGCCACATAGTAAAATTCAGGTGACACATATCCGAGAGGTGTGTAATGTATTTTTTGAAATATACATTTGCTTTCTCATACTATGAGGTTTTCTAATGCTGTTAATTAATTCATATTGCATACTTTTTTCTTTTTAATATATTTAATAATTATTTATTCTTAATTCTTATTTATTTACTTATTTTTTTTATTTTTTTCTTTTTTTTTTTCTATTAATTTTTTTTTTCTCACTCCGATGGGGTGCATTAGTTTTATATAAATAATATATGTGTTTTAGATTTTATTAATTTTATCATTATTCTATTTAGGCTACTTCTGTTGGGATTTTATTTATGGGGTAGCGTATTATGGTGAGGCGGTATGTCTTCAGAGCGCGTTTTGGAGTTATTACGTTGAGTTACTAGGCGTATATCAATATATGAGTATTGCTTTTTGATATCATATATAGGCTTATAGCGACTAGGTTTGCGTATAGTAAGCAGTAATTGGGCGATTTCTCATAAGGAGTGGATAATTAACTTTGTGCTTGTCGATGTTAATGATCTGACTGCTACTTGATCAGACAAGTTGTCAGATTCTGTGGTGGAATTCTCAAACACCTTGCAAACGATGCTATCTAAAATGGTATTATTGAAGAATATTGCGGAAATATGAATATTGGAGAATAATTGGAGAAAATATGAATATAAGAGAAAATAATTGGCGAAAATATGAATAATAGGAGAATATTAGGAGATAAATATGAATATAATTAAATAGATAAATTGGCCACCTTTCTCTGTTATATAAGTTTAATACTAATCTATGAGAGCGTCTGTTCGTGAAGGTGAGCCACCTACCGTCTGGCTTTGTCTGCTCGCGTTTCTCGGATTGCTTGTCTTTTCATTTTGTAACCTATAGGTCTAAGCCCTCTCCGTATTATTGTTAAACAGTGAATCCCTCTTGTCTGATTATTTTACAGTACTTAATAAACAACACAAAACATGCAATGGATTCAATCTTTTCCCCAACCACATCTTATTTTACGACCTACATTGAGTTCTCTCGAAAGATAAGAATGACTCTGTGGGTACGCTCATCTGGAATGAAACATTTAGTCTCTTAACAGTTGCCCCGAGAAATACTACAGGTTATTGCTAGTACGTACCTGGTCCCTCTAGATGAACCCTAATCATAATATCTATTTCAATTCCTGTATTTGTATTTTATATCTGATACACACCTATACCTTTTCATAGATGGAGTTATTTTCCTATCTTTTTGTTTTTCTTGAGTTACTACTACTAGGTCTGAAATATACGTTATGTCGTAGAGCCTTCATTTATGAGGTCATATTATGATGTTACCGGTTAGCCGTTTGTATATTGGGGCATGAGTCCGTATTTATACCTCCTTATATTATTTATAGGTGGTTTATAACATTCGGTATGAATTAATGCTTATCGAATTGCGTCAGGCCAGTGGATTTACAGCACGGCTATTGGATAATATTATCAAGCCGGGGCTGGATAATGTCGAGCTTTGTCGGAACGGCATTCGACGGGGTGATAGGCTAGGTAACAGCTAGCGGATAGGTGGAGGGCAGACCATCTTCGTGGTCTCGTTGTTTTCGCGAGTCAATTTTTCTGTTCTCTACGTTAGAGGATGGCTCCATATCTATGTGTTGTCTTGAATGTCTGGAGAAATCATTGTTATCCCAGCTGTATAGACTAATGTGTTTTGAGTAGCTCAGTGGTGTAGGTTGGGGGGTCTGTGAGAAATTTTTTCTTCTGTATTATATAATATGATCATATATGGTTGACATCTCTGGAGTGTCCGTGATATTGGTAATTGGTTCGAGAAACTTGCTAATAGTGTCGAGAAGGGAGCGAGCTCGGATTATTTCCTGCTAGTAAACATTAGGACAGTGGGGTTTAGGGTAGGGGTAGATTCGTTGCAGGTCTCCAGTGAAATTTTCACTTATGTCTAGCATTGTGAGATAGGGTGACTGCCATCTTTTTGGCTACTTGAGCCGTCAGTTAGCCACGTTTTGTGATGTTGTAATTTCTCGGTGACTTGCAGAGGTAAGGTATGAGCGAACGTAATGAGTGCGACGGGCCGTTAATTTATACAAGTCGTCGGTCCGCGTTTCGATGTTGTTTGCTTTAGAGAGAGGAATTTACGAGAGGCTTACGTGGACCTTCGAGAGTAATCAACCTAGTGTATTACTGCGCCCCTTTATCTTTATAGGTAACGGCATATCATTCTTTGTGGCGAGGAATTTTGCGAGGGGTCTGAATATTTATGAAATGCTAAAAATCTGTTCTTTGCCAATGACCCAGTAGTTTAATAGATAGATCTTTATGAGGTTATATCTTCTCAAGAATCGGGTTAAAAGCGATTGTATGTTATTCGGGTTTTTTGACACGCGCGAGAATAACTGTGCACAATTTTGCTATTTACTTCTTTTTCGTCATGAGAGTCAGCTCAATTGACTGTTCAACTTTTTCTCGATGGTCTTAGCACGAGGGACGATCTGTTAATGGTTTTTTCTCTGGTTGGAATTAGGATGTAGACTCGTTTTTTGGATGGGTTCAAATCCATTTCATTTTATTTGTTAAAATGATGATTGGGGGAGGTTCTCTACAATATAGCCTCACGGGAGCCATGAGTGCTTACCGGAGATTTCGATGTGTCGGTAGCGATTACTGTGGCCGCGATGGTGAGTAGAAGACGTGATTGAGTATATCTTGAGCGATCATTGGTCTGTTGTCCAGTAATTCTTGGGTACAGTGCGTGTTGATGATTGCGGGCTACGAACAGAAGTGAAATCTAAGACGCTACGTATGGGACAAGTGTTTGGTGTCGGTCGTTGCTTGCAAGGTATATCGTTATATGTGGTGGCGTGAGTTGGTGTCACCAGAATGTAGGCCTAGAAGTTCCTGAGAGCTGGTTGAGAAGTTATCAAGAGGATATTGGGTACCCCGGTTAATATAGCGGTAAGTGGTAAGTTGGATGGAAGAGGTGTTAGTCGGTTCTCTGCTGGACGTAGCTCGTCGTCTTGTTTTCCGCTATTTTGGCGATGGGTTGAGTATTTAGAGTGAGAAGCTGAACCATTCGGGAGGATATCCTCAGCGGCCATATGTACGTGAGATATGTTGTGCCGTGTCGTCGGAAATAACTGTAGTTTATTAGGTGTACATTTGCACAGAACAGGTGGACAACCAGGCGGAGGGTAATGGATATTGAACGGCCGAGGGTTCGCACTGCAAGATCATCGGACATCATCACGCTGTTCCGATGGGGGTGTATTGGGTCGTGAACGACATTCATCGCGTAAGATTGCCCGAGAAGCTAAGAGTAATTAATACACTGCTAACAATGGAGCCGTCGGAACACCATTTAATTACTCAGAGTACAGCGTTTGGCGTCGATAGAGAGAACGCGACCGTGTGGGTCACCTAGGATGGGTGGACTGTTGGAATTAGGGGTATTTGGCGATCTGGATAAAGAAAGAGAGAGCCGTTCGCTTCGGTGGAAGAATCGCAATGTTGTGGAGTCTTTAATGTAAACCCCAGTTCTTGACCTTCTGTCATATGCTTTTTTTCTAAAGGTCAAAAAAACACGAGAGTCATCCGCGGAGTCGAGTTTGAGTATACGGTGTCTGTCCCGAATTTAGGCCGTAGGACAGTGCAGAGCATACAGAGGGTGTTTCCGCAGTCAGAGGCATCATTTTTTTAGGGCAGTAAGTTCCAGATTGCACAGTGGACCAAGATATGCCAGAGTACTTCTCGCATAAACGGATTGGAGAGGCGGCTAGTGCAACTTCATTCTTCTCCATATTATATGATATAGGAAGGGTTCGGACTTCCTTACATCACTGATTATTTTATTATATGGATGTACTGATCATATTATCTAGACTCGTGGTGTTCCCTGGTGTATTATACGGCGGTACGTATATAGAGTAGTGCCTTTGCTATAAGGTTTGGTTGTATTGCGTATATAATGGATAAGTGAGGTGAGGTATTGCGTTTACAGTAGTTAGCTCATTTATGGTGTTGTTTTCGTTATTTCTAGGATTTTCTTTGTCCAAACAAAACTGAGGATTAAAGAGCAATTTTTTCGAGAATTAATTAAAATTTTATGAGTTAAATCCGTATACTTAACTAACGTATAAGGACAGAGAATTAGTGAATATAGTCGTTGATATTATTATTGTTGTTGATGGGGGTGGGGGTTGTATATGTTAGTAGTATAATGTTGCATTCATGGGGGGAGGGTAGGATGCTTAGTATGTAAGGTGGCTAGATGGTTAGCGTGACGTTAGGTACATTATGGTAATATAGGTTATATGACTATACGTGGATTAGGGGGATTTGTTATTATAGTGATTATAATATTTTTATATTAAGCGAGGGGTATTATACTATAGTAGAGGGAGGGCTATATATCATATCCTAGCTGATATTCATGCTGCGTACAGGGTTATTATATTATAGTAGCTTGTAGTGGTATATGTAGTAGTTATATCGTAATAATGTGGTCGAGATTAGCATAGCTGAAATGCGTCATTGCCCATCGAAAAAATAATAGTAATAACTAGCCTATGACAGTGGCTTGTAGGGGTGCGGGTTGTCACATGAAGAATAAATAAGGTGAATAATAATAAATCTTCATAAATGGAAAGTAATAATAATGCTAATACTTGATTGAATAGAATGATATATGTAAATTTGACAAATAAGGGTATAGAGAGTGAATAAAGGGTGTAATGGTCACCAGAATGTAAAAACGTAATGTCTGAACTTAATATATGATGAGTGGTGATCTTTTTCGTGAGCAAAAGCTGATATTGTCAAGATCGGAAAATGTACCGTAACGACCTTATTGGCGCATCGTAACGTAGTTCGATACGATATATATAATATATTAGTTTATATATATATACCACCTGGAACGTTGATATATAGGGTTTTAGACGTGAAGTTTGATTTATTTTATGGGGCTTTATGGTATTTTTTATTGTATAGTATGTAATCCACTTTTGTTATAAGGAGGATGTTATGTAGCGGTTCATGAGGTAGTGCTAGTCAGGTTGTTATATATATTAGTATTATATAGCTATTGGCTAGTAGTGAGAGTCCGGGAGTACTGGAAAGATTCGTTAGCGAACAAATAGGAGGTCTATTTAGATATCTATTCTCTCCTCTCGGAATCAACGCTTCTGATTCTCCTTACCAAGGTGCAACGACGCTATATAAATAGTGGTATATTTCCGATGTGCTGGATGTTAAGAGGTATATAAAAAAAAAAGCAGAACATTTTTACTGAATTAACTTGGATATTAGTGTAAAAAAAAAAATATGTAGTAGGTGCATTACGTAGACATTGCCTTCTAATTCTTAAGGAGCTGAAGGGTTCCTGCTCACAGATTGGGTTAGGTGAGTAACGTTACTATTATTTGTTAGACTGTTGGTCCTGTAAAAGGAACCTATAAAGTCCTAACCGGCTCCGTTGCTTTCTCTAATGGAGTTTGGACTGAGCGGGCGCATTGCACGCATGAGTTCCAGAATTTAGAAGTGGTTAATTATATACTATAATTAGTGATGGAGATTTTTGATTATATATTATATATATATATATATATTATATATTATATATTATTAATATGGTATAATAATATGGGTATGTAGGCTTTTTGTATTACTTTGTCTATTTACATTTATAGTGAAGAACTAGAGTTGCATATGTCAAATTTTATTCCTATTATTTATATAGGGCCTATTATTTGTATATAAGAATATGTGTAGCTATTGATATTGGATTATACTTTGTTCCTTACTGCTATACTGTTACGAGAGCATATTAACCTAATAATATATATAGTCAGTAGGGTAAGATATAGAGCCATATAGATATCGGCATATGCCTGGTCACCTAGAGTCAGATTGGAACGATTTACGCACAAACCTTATCATCCAGTCTTGTATTAACTTTAGAGCCCTAAGGTTCTTTGTGCGGAACTCAGAGGAAAGTGTGGTTGTGGCGTGAAGCAATAGGCTGACAGGGGGAACGTTGGGAGTACGTAGGTTCTCTGAGTTATGTCTTTTACTCTGCCTTTTTAAGAGATCAAATTGTTTATAAGGCTTCTATGTATACCTAGATAAGCATTTTATTGTCAAATGTATTTATTATTTTTTTCTATACATTTACCTTTCTCACACGCACGATGAAGCATCTAATATTAAAGCTATTGTGAGAATACATTTTTTAAACAGCTGTTCTTACATACCTTCCTAATTCTCGCTAGATAAGGAGTAATTACCATTTGCCTGGGCTGTAGTCAGGTGAGAAATGGTGTTCTTAAGTGGCAGTTTTCTGTAAAACTTCTTTCCATATGTCTTTCTTGCCCTCTATATCTACCATCTTCTCTTTACCGTCCAAGCCCCAGGCGTCACACGTGATCTTACTGCTCTTCCTTCCGCAAGCTTCCTGATGAGAGCCGTCACTCTTGTTTCTTCTTACTCATGTCGTAAGGCTGGACTGTTTTTCTGGGTGATGAAGGAAATCTTTCTTCAAAGAGGGAATTAGTTGGAAAAGCTGTATTCTAATACTACTTTTTTACGCAGACACTACAGCATATCACACACCGACACGGCACACATATGACTAGTTTTTATAGTCTAAGGATTTAGTAGTTATTTACCGGTCAGTATGTGTACTCAGTGTTTTATAGGTTATCATATTATTATATACATAAATTATTTAATATATGTATATATATAGTTCTATTAGTATGAGTTTTGTCGGTAATTATATTACCAAGTAGCTCTATTTATTATGCTATTGCCAGCGCACGTATGCGCCGAGAGCGCGCGTCACTGTGGGTTTTGAATAATCAACGTTCTTCTATTGTGTGTGGGTTTTCCTGGCGTGTTCCAGTATTGTCATAGTTGTTGGTTAAATCGTCTGAGAATAGGTTAATAAGTGCTGGACTGTGTTGGAATGGAGAATATTCAGCTAGTTGTCATAATATATGAGTATATAATTAGGTTTTTCGGTTCCGAGGATAGCTTTAAGCACTCTATTGGATATTAGGCCCTAATATCCCATAAATCATACATGTTTGTTATACCGAATTATCAGTTCTTGGGATAGAGAAGAGACAAATATAAGAATTAGAACTGGTTGCATGATTTTTAGCGACACGTGTTCTAGGTATTGGGTTTTCATGATTGGGCGTTGGTACCTGGCGGGCTCACAAATATTTTGCTGCCGTACATGTAGTTGGCTAATGGAAGTGATATTTGTGTAGCCAATACGAAATGTGCTGCTGCAGGCTGATCTTTTTGTTCGCCTCGTGAAAGTGTGCTTTTCGTCGGTGAGATGGAAGACACTCACCGAATGCGGTCTTTTTCTTAAAATTTTCTAGTTTTTCGCACCTTCGGCGGTCACTCCTCGTTGTGTGTTGTGTGCGCTGGTGTCCTGATCTCTTGTGTGTGACAGGTATAGCTTGGAAGCCTGTCGGAAGAGACAGTGAGAATATAATCAGTTTTGTATCGGTGGTGGTCTCCATGCGGATCTTTTGTCGAATTGCATCCTGCCGGCGAGTACCTGTTCCAATTTGCATAGGAACGGTTCGTCCCGAAAATGAGATAGTCCAGTTTTTTGGCCTCTCTGTCCGGACGGGAGTTTATTCTGGTTGTTCGCCATGTTTTCACTTACTACTTTTCACGTTTTCTCATCTTTTGTGCCTTCTCGTTCTAGCGATTTTTTGTATCAGCTTTTTACTTTCACAAAGTTAGTCGATTTTTTTTTTTTCTTATCGTAAGAGTGGAGCAAGCGAAGAAATTGTTGTACGGCGAGTACTTCCTTAATGTTAGTTTTTTAGAAAAGTATGGTGTGTCTTTAAGCTGTCCTCTGGGTTATAGGTGTGGGCGGTTGGAGTGGCTGAATCTCAGTGTTTATGATCAAGATGTTGTTCTTTCGGTTAAGTAAATTTTGCAATTCGATTAAGGGCAGAGCAATGTTGGATATCGAGTCTATTAATTCTGTCTTTTTATAATTAATTTTGATAGCCATGGGGCGGTAGGGGTCGGTATGCGTGAGAGTGAAAGATCAGCGTACCGGCACTACACTGTCCCCACGTTGGGGGGGGCTTGTTTTTATTTACCACGATGCGGTCAGTATATACACTTGTAGTTAATTCCTTTTATTCATCCGTGAACTGCGTATATAATCTTTCTTGTGATCCATTACCTTTTCGGAAGTGATGCCTATTTATTTTAACAAATGGTGATGTCTTAGATTTACCTTATGATTAAAGTATGGTCAGAGCCTAGCTAAATTTGTGAGGTATACTGGATATTATTTAGTTTATCACTCTTTAGGTTGTTAATTATATTCTTTCGTCATATACGACTGGGAAGTCGCGGGAGCACCTATGTGTCTTTCGCTTTATTTCGGTTCCTTCCATTAAAGGGGGGGTTCATTCGATAGTATATATAAATGGTCTTGTGGTAATATATGTAATAGTTAAAATATAGGGGAGTATCGGAGGATAGGTCTCTTTGGCAGGCCGGTGCAGGAACTCGGTGTCGAGAGGGCATGAACGTCGTTCGTATCATAGTTGGTGGAGGAAGATTTTGGATGCTATGTCCGCACTCGGAGGAGAGGAAGCCCTTGGTGGTTGCCATCTCTGAGGGAGTAGAGGGATCCACAGCGGATTCTTCGACGGTCGAGAGGGCTTTCACCCTGGGGTGACGGATCTGAAGGGTTCAGTCGGACTGTGATACAGAAGCGGCCTCGTGTTGTTCTAGCTTCTGGGTTGAGTTGGGGCAGCGGCCTGGGAGCGAGAGTACGTGATTGCAGTGAGGGATAGTCTATCATGGCGTTCAGTATCGACAGCGGTGGGGTAGATCTGTAATATGGGCACGTGGGGAGAATCAAGCAATTCGCAACAAAGGTTTTCTTTAGGCGAGATATAGTTTTTTTCTCGTGGAATTTAAAGTTCTATGTGCAGTTATTGTAGGTGGTGGTTCGAGCCTCTATGAATTGAGCCCTTTTGCATGACATTTAGCAAGTTGACGAGAGTAATGTGGTGACGGTATTCTGTGGTCTGAGAATATGGAAGCCATGGGAATACCCCTAGGTGGTTTTGAATATGCTTCATAGCTAGTTTTGTATATTTTTCAGAGTATCCGAGTACCTTATATTGGTATTTAATATTTATGGTATATAAGTTTATCCCATGAGGTTATTTTGATCCTTACGTTTATACAAGTTGATCCGAGTTGGATCTTATTTATAGAGCTTTTATTCCATTACATATCATTTTATTTTATGTAATATTTGTTACTTTTTTCATTATATGTTATTTATATTTTTGAGTTATAATATATAGAGAGTAACAGGGTTACTGTGCGCTACTTTCTCTTATATTTTCCAAGGGATATTGTGATTATTAAGAATTTAGTAGCGAGTATTCATGTGTTCTTTTATTTTATTATCGATTAATATTAGTCACACTATCTTAATATCGAATAAACCTTAATACTTCGTTACAAGCTACTACGGTAATGGGGTTATCAGTTAATTCAAAAAAAATAACATTACTCTTTATTCACTAATATATAACATTTAAATATCAAGAAAGTAAGAAAAAAATCAATTATTTTATTAATTTAATATATTTGCCGTTACAAGAAAATTAACACCTTCTAAGAGAGGCGAAACATCATGTGTCTCTCATAATCTTTTTGGTAATTCAAAACCTCTTGGGAAAGAAAACTCTAACTCTAAAATTATCCAACTCCTCTCTCTCTCTTCTTCTTCTCCTCCCCTCCCTCTCTTCTCTCGTCAACTATCTACAAAAAGTCACAAGTAGTCGAATACGTCCCCTCCCTACTTGTTTTCCTCTCCCTATTTCCTTTCCCTCATCCACCCCTCATTCTCCAATGAAACACACACATATATATACACACACACAGCACATACCAACGAATAGCTTCACAAACTAATATATCTTTAGACTCTTTGACGAGACAAGCATAACTTCTTTTATTCATACTTACATCACATTTTTTTATTTTTTTTATATACTATCACACTATGTCTGTATCTTCTTCTTATTCACTATAATAATAATAGAATGTTATATCCTAGAATGTTTAACGACTTGAATATTGATTATTTATTTAATGTGAATCGTAAATGTAGAAGGCAATTAAGCAAATCTGTCTCATCCTTATTTCTATTTCTTAAGCCCTAATATTCTTTCGGCATTTGTGTGTGATTTTTATGTTGTCTCAGCTTTGACATCAATGTTAGATACATATGATTACATGTAGATATTGATAAAATTTATCATTATTACTATCATGTTCTATTCTATTACTACGTTATCATATTACTCTAGATTCATACATACATATACGATTACCATACTTCTACATACATTACAATACATTACCACTACACCCATATTAATATATATCTCGTATTATATTATATAATATTTTCATAAGTTATATAATATTATATATTTATTATCTTAATTATTCATACTATATAATATATATATACTTTAACTAATCATTATTTATAATTCTTTAATTTTATTTTACTTTTTTAATTATCTTGCGATGTTTATTTTTCTCATATTTACTATTTAAATTATATAATAATTATATTATAATTATAATTATAATTTTGTTATTTAATTTTAAAATTTAGTAAACCTAAGTGTTGTTTATATGTTAGAGAAGAAAAGAACAAATGCATTAATCTTTAATAATGGAAACTATGAAAGACATATTATGTAAACTTAATTATGTTCCTACAGTGAATGAGATGTAAGAAACTACTTAAGAGAGCATATTTCCATTAAGTGATGAGTTGCAGCAAGCAACTCAACTAAACAATTTATTTTGTTGATGATAACACAATATAAATGAGAGAATTCGCTTAGAAATGAAATGAGAAGGGGCAAGATACGGAGAATGCCGCGGGGTCATAAAAATACCTGAATGAAGCACGACACGAGAGAGAAGAGGAGTAGAGAGAGTAGAGGAGAGAGAGAAGAGACGAGAGAGAGCGAGAGAGAGAGAGAGAGATGAGAGAGAGAAGGAGAGGAGAGAGAGAGAGAGAGAGAGAGGAGAGAGAGGAGAGAGAGAGAAGAGAGAGAGAGAGAGAGGAGAGAGAGAGAGAGAGGTATGAGAGAGAGAGAAGAAGAGAGAGAGAGAGAGAGAGAGAGAGAGAGAGAGAGTAGAGAGAGAGAGAGAGAGAGAGAGGAGAGAGAGAGAGAGAGAGAGAGAGAGAGAGAGAGAGAGTAGAGAGAGAGAGAGAGAGAGAGTAATTACCAATATGAAAAATATAATTAAAAAACAGATAATTGCAGCAGTCATAAAATTTAGTAAAATAAAACCATTAGAAAGAAATAGACACACACAAAAATATGTTTTAAGTGTTTGAAATATAAATAGAAGTTGCGGTAAAGTAACTAACAATAACATCAATAATATAAAGTGTGCACCTGAATGAACATACATCCAAAGGTGAATTATACTTATAAAAATATCAAAGGTGAAAATAACTTAAAGAATATTCAAAGGTTAACAAATAATATATCTAATAATAATATATAATAATACATAATAATAATAATAGTAAGTAATCTAAAGCCAAAAAAACTTCAAAAACTGTTTATACAAAAAAATAATGATTTTCAATTTCAAAAAAAATTTCCCCATTATTACAATAAGATTGGCTAATCAAAATATAATTAGAAGCAAGTGTATTCGGTTTTTAATTATCAATTACCACAGAGACATCCTTAAGTTTAAATAGCCTCAGGCAACTAAATAATTATAATAAATAATAAAATTTATAATAACCCGAAAAATTACCCCTCAAATATTAAAATTATTAGCCTCATTAAAATAGATAATAAAATAATAAATAATAAATAATTATATATAATTATAAAAATATTAATAAATAATAGCTCAAAATTTAGAAAATAATAATTCAAAAAATAGAAATAATAACTAATAATAAACATAATAATAAGCCTCGAATGAGAATAAAGGCGAAGACGATAGTGGTGAAACAGTTTTTAAATTATAAAAAGATTAACAATAATAAATAGTCTGACAAAAATTAATTAAAACTCAAGTTTCATTCTTTTATTTCATTTCTTAAACTTAACGAAATCTATCACGCCCTAAAATTAAATCCGGGATGAGAACTGAAGATTATTTTAGATTACTGATTGACTTAAAAGTGATGAAGATATAAAATTGAAACGAAATTCTCCACTCCCCGCAGGTCGCCAAAAAAAAAAGAAACGGACAATCGTTAATATATTACCGGATACGAAATTGGAAGACCACAATTGTGTTTTTTGCTCTCTCGGCATATTAATCGGGTACGAGCTAACCTATAATTACCTAACCAAAACTAGTTTTATCTCTCGCATATTAATCGGGTAGAGCTAACCTATACCTAACCAAACCTAATCCTAACACCTAACTATAACTATACCTAACCTAATAATGACTTAAATTATAACGTTAACATACATATAACGTAACCTATATTCTAAGGTGTTCATAAATTTCAAATCTACAAATATATATAGAATTATTATGTTACCATTATTCTCCGCAAGTAAGTATAACCCTAGAATGTTCTTGACAATATAAATTTAATATTTTTCTCTTTGTTACTTAATGTAATGATAATTAATTAACCATATCAACTTTGTAATAAAAAAAAATTAATTAATCATCTATTATTCAATTTTCTTTCTTGAACATTTTTAATTTTAGTACCAAATTAAAGTTAATAATTAAATTAATAATGTTTTATAAGTCACTTAAAAATCTATATAAAAATATCTTAAAAAGAATAACGACTCATCAATAAATTTTATCCGAGCTTCACTCCATACTTGATATTAATTGAAATAACTTATTTTCTCTTTCATTGGGTAACATTATCGTTACTTTTTTATCGTTATCTAACAAATTAACCATAAAGTAACGCTACATCGAAAAATAATCTACCTATGACTCACTATATACATTTATAGCATGGAGATAGGAGGATGAGGGTAGTATTAATAAGGTATTATATTCCCATTATATATATATCCGTATGGATATATATCTTTTTTATAATAGGTTAAACTATATATATATAAGAGAGGAGAGAGTATTAGGAATAAACAGAGTGCTCATGATTGAAGGAATGAAAGGGCGTAGCTGAGAAGGTTTAGAGGAAAAAATATCTATAAAGGAAGGGAGAAAAGTATAGAGAAGGTTTATTGGCAAAAACTTTTAAGAACAAAAGTTGTCCTATATATAAGTAGAAGGTGAAAAAGCAATAAAAAAAAAAAAAAAAAAAAAAAAAAAAAGTATAGATAGCAGAATATACTTCTTTGGTAACAAAGTTAGTATTAATTTGAATAAATTTCAACAAAAAAATTTACGAGACAAAAAAAAAAGAAAGAGAAAGAAAAGAAGAAAAAAAAAAAAAGAAAAAAGAAAAACATGTTTCCTCTCCAATGTCAGAAATGCGACTAAACTGAAAATTTGGAATTTTGATTTTGCTGTTATTTGGTACTTGTTATTTTTTGTACATTTTGTTGCTAGAGATAGAGAGAAAGATTGTTGTTTCTTAGGGTACTAAATAATTATAAGTATATATATATATATACCAATATCAACCTATATGTATAATATATTTATATACTTATTATACTAATAATAGAGTATCTAAGGATATATGTGACCGCGGCGCTCGTGAGCCGAGTTGTACGAGAGTACGATATGTGATTAAAGAGGAGTTAATGAGTAGTGATGAATGATTAAACGAGAATGAAGAGTTATATGATTAGATGTGAGTATAAACAGCCACGCTGTAATGAGAGAGAGGTATATGTTCACACACGCCACGGGCCATGTGATAGGGAGCCGATCGAGCTTTCGACCGGAACAGAGGGGGACGTCTTTCTCACTACCCAGATAGGGGAGGCGCCACGGAGGAACCCGCGCAACATACCCAAACTACCAAAGAGACGGGGGTTCCGGAGACCCGCGCCACGGAGGGGGGGAAATAGTCATACCCTGTAATTCCCACGCGGAAGGCCGAAGACCCGACTCCCCTGCCAGTCGGTGCGGTATAACCCTTTGGGGTTCCATATTAGTTTAAAAATATATATATATATTATCTTTATATATGTAGTATTAATATTATATAATACGTATCTAGTATCCAATATTATAGTATAGATATAAATATACCGAGGTATATATTAGTAAGATACTATTATATATATAGAGATATAGACGAGTAGTAAGTTAAAGTAAGATGTATTAGAGTTAGTATAATATGCGTATAGAAGATGAATGCTAATGTCAAGTGAACGTCCAAGAGAGAATTCTAGACAGAAATGATAATGGTCGCATTTTGTAAAGTTTTATTAAGATATGATTCACCAGTTATGATTGAGATACATAATAAGTATACTTTCGAAGAATAAAATAAGGTGATTCGAAACTTAAAAAAGTTAAAAAAACATTTTTTAACCTTTTTGTGTATGTGAGTGACAAAACTGATTTAAAAAATAAAAACGTCAGAAGAGTGCAAAGAACAAAACTAGCAACCTTACGGAAGGAAAAAAAATACAAATTAAACTATTAGTTCATAATTTCTTCCTGGTTCGAGAAGAGATATTGACAAATCAGAGATGGGAAAGTGAGAGGAATTGTTTTCCGTCTTCAACCAGAATTCTGCTCCAAATGAAAAACGCCGAAAAAAATAATGAAAAAAATACTAAAGTATACTTGGAAAAAAAATATTCGTTTTTCTTCTCGCAAACCATTAGAAATGTTGCAAGATCTAAAAGGTGCCAAAAAAGAACCGGGACAAGCATGCGTTCTCCTCTAAATTTTATAATTAATAAAAAAAAAATTTTTTTAAAATTTTTCGCATTTTCTTTCAATATCATTCTACTATATAGGTTCTATATAAAGATTGAAAATTTTATTCTAAAAATATGTCTGTTAAAAGATTTTATTTAAAATAGTAATTTTTTAGTATATATTAACAAAATATTACTAAAAAAGACGTAAAAAATATTGCTTCTTTTCTTTTGACCCATTAGAAAATCTGGCAACAGCTAAAATGTACCAAAAAATAGACTACGGCAAAAGTAAGCGCTTTTACTTGAATTCCACTTAAAAAAAAATACGAATTTTTTTTTGTATTTGTTTTGTTTTTATACGGGGGTTTTAGGTTCTACATATTAATAGTAAACTTTTGTCCAATAAAGTTGTATTTAAAAAGTCTATAGTTTCACTTCCTATGGTTGACCTTCACTATTTACAGTATATAGGTCTTTATATAGAATGACCATGGAAAGAAAGAGAGAGGTAAGCTCAGAAATAAAATCCTCGGAGTTTTTAAAATTAGGATAAAAAGAAGTCTTAACGTTTTACTTCTTTTTTCATGACAGATATATTAAAAGTACTTGAACTTTACATAAGTTAAATTTCTGTTATTTGCTCCCTGGTTTATAAGGTTGTATATATTTATAATAGGTATTACTAATACTATATGGTATATACTATATATATATATAACCTCTATTAAATAATAAATATATATAATAGATATTCTATATAAATTATATGATATAAGTATAATATATATATAGGGAGGATATATATAATAATATATATAATATATATATATAATACTCATAATATAAATAATCGTGTGAAGGTTAAACATAAAGGCAGGAACAAACTATAGACTTGTTGAGAGAAAGTATATTAGAATAAAGTTACTTATCATTAATGAAGAACATTAGAATGAAGTGTATTGAAAAGAAATACTAAAAAAAAAAATTAGTAAAATTTTATATACTCAATATTTACGTGAGAAGCAGAGCATGCTTTGTCGTGGTGACATCTTTTGGTACGTGTATTAGTATCCGTGCAACATTTTGACTAAGTGAGCTCTTGGCGAGAAGAAAACGATATTTATAACGAATCATATTGAGGCCGCGTTATTGATTTGGCAAGGGAAGTTCTTCTAAACGGAAGAAAATTCTTACGTTTCCCATTTGAGTTTGTTCAATAGTTCTTATCAAACGGAAGGAAATTTCATCGAAGTCGGAGAATTTTGAATGTTTTTCTTATATCCAGCCGTGAGAGGTGCTATATATTTCGTGTCTTGAACGTAGCGTGAGTTTTTATTTATGAGTTTGTGAAACGTCACACTGAAGATCTTAAAAAAAAGTTGTACTTTAATTGTTTTTAGTTTTGGAACAACACTATTTTATATTCGATACATATTAATGATGTTATTTTCCTAAAGAACTGGTGAATATATAATTATAAAGAAAAATTTTAAAAATTGAAAAATTGTTAATTCTTCATGTTAATTTATTCGTTGTTGTGGCGTCACTTGAAAGATTATAGTATCATAGTTTTATATACCGCTAATAGAATAGTAGAATATGATATATATATAGATATATGTAGTTAATCAGCTATGATGAGTAAGTAATTTATATATAATAGTTATAGTAATTATATTATTATTATAATTATTAGTATAGTAGTGATGTATATATATTTATTAAACATATTTTTTTAACTATGTGAACGCCCAAGGGTAGAGTACGCGACCGATGGCAGAGTCCGGGGGTCTCTCGGGGGCGCTTCCGGGGAAACGAACAGAGGGTGAGGACTAAATTTCCCCTCCTCCGGGGAGGGTCTCCGGAACGCCCCGCTCTTTGTATTATTGCGGTTGTACGCGGGGGTTACTCGCCGCCCCACTGCCCCTATGGGGTAATGGAAAACGTCCCCCCCCCTCTGTTTCCCCGTCGGCTCGAGCCCCGTACACAGGTAGAGTATATATACATATATATAATATATATTATATTATACATTATATATATATTATATGCTGTAAGTAAGAGTATGATAATGACTAGAGTATAATATAGAGTAATAATGAATGATAGATAGTATATAGATACTATAAGTAGTATAGTATATATATATATAATGTATATAGTATTTTAACACGGCCAAGTAGGGGGGCATCGAGCCGGTTGCTCGAGAGGGGGAGAGCGTTTATCCGTACCCGTAAGGGGAGGACGGGGAACCCCGCGTGAACATCCAATACCTAAAGAGCTGGGGTGTCCGGAAACCCTGCCACGAAGGGGGGGAAATAGTCCGACCTGATCGTTCGCGCCTGGAAGGCGCCGAGGAAGACCAGGACCGATCCTGCCTATCTCGGGTGCGGTATAGCCCTGTGGGGGGTTTCACATTAGTATTAAAAAAAAATTAAGATATAAAATAATAGTATATATTAAGTACTAGATATATATGAGGTAGGTACCTGTACCGTATATAGTATAGTATAATAGGTATATATTATCTATATTACACTATCCTATATATATATATTATATATACCATATATAATATTATATTATATATATCATATTTATATATTTTCATCATAATTTTCAAGTGACGTCACAACAACCTAATAATAACAAGAGAATTAACACATTTCTTTGTTCAAATTTTCAATTTTTTTATAATTATCCTTTCACCATTCTTTAGAAAATAACATATAATTAATGATATTTGACTATAAAATGATTAGTTTCCGTAAATCTTTAATCAACCACTCTATGAAAGAAAACCACTTTTTTTTTGTATGTAATTGATATTGCAGATGGAGACGCTTCTGACACAACAAAAAATTTAAACCACACATCATGAAATGTCGTAAGAACGAAAAATAGCAACCAAATAAAGGTACCAAAAATAAATTTAGGAATTTGTGTTCATTTCACATTCTGTTGTTTCAGTGTCCTGGACTGAAAGTTACTTCCGAGGAAGGATGCTCTTTTTTTTTTGAATGTTAAAATTTTCTTATAATTAAGAACTATATATATAATATATATATTATATATACTATATATGATATATATATATATATATATAGCATATATATTATACAGTTATATGAATATATATATATATAGTATATATAGTATAATAATACAGAAAATATTAATATTTACATATATATTATTATTTCTTTTTTAATACATTCATTTTTTAGGTTCTACGATAAAGATAGTAAACCTTATTCTAAATAAACTAATAATCTCAACTAGTCTAATATTTGTAGCTTCATGGATGCCTTTATATTAAATCCTTCACTCTATCATATAATATAATATTTAAAATATATGTGATTATATTATAATATATATATAAGTATATTCTATACTACATAAATATATTAATTAATAATTAATAATATATAAGTATTACTATTACCCCTATTCTATATAAATACAATATATAATATATTATAATATGATATAATATATATATGTGATGAATGATATAGTAGCTGGAGGTGTTTTGTTGTGGGTGGGTGTTTGTAGGTTGCAGTGTGTGTGTGATTGGTGTTGTGTTGTGATGTTGTTTAGTTGCTGTAGTGTTGTAGATGTGTGTGCGCGTGTTTGAATGTTTGATGAGCTCATATTATAAAGCATAATTTTACTATTTGCCAACAATTAAGTTTCAATATAAATATACGTATCATTATATATAATACTATATCATATCGATTCAATATAACACTTTACTCTAAACCGTTGTTACATGAGAGTAAAGAAAATATGTAAACCGCGCTATTACAAAAAAAATCAAAGTCAACTTTTTCCATTATATTATTTATTTTCTTCTCTTCGTGTTTCAGATAATAAATATTATTTTATTATATTTTATATATAAAGACGTTTCAAAAAATTTTAGCTTTACTAAGCTCAATTTGTATACTTGGGTAATTATGTATTTTTTATTTAAATTTTAATTACTAATTTCTACATTATATTAAGTAATTCAATATAATACTCATAGTTCGGTTATATATAATAATCATATATTAGCACTCTTACTAATTATTGTGGGTTGTTAGATTTCATGTTTAGTATATATATCATTTTATTATTTTAACGTATTATAACTAGTTATATATAATATATATATAATACTTTCTTTCTATTGATATATTATTATTATGATTATGCAACTTTTATTTTACTTTTAGTATTTTATTAGCTAGATCATACAAACACAGATACCTAATTAATAAATTAAATATCTATTTCTTCATTAAATTGTTGTTCCTTTCTTTCTTTTTATCTTACCATTAAAGTTATTAAACTTCCCAGTATCTTATTATCTTTATTCTTTATTAATCTCTTTACATTAATTTACATGATAGGCTACCAGCCGGTGAAATAGAAGGGTCTTCTTAAATTTTTTTAATACATATAATGTCAATTGGATAGTATATTATAAAATTGATGAACAGACTCTTAACCCTATGAAAGAACTCTCAAAAAGAAAAATAATAAATAAATAGTATTTAAAAGGTGTGAGAAATAATTTAGGTTATAAACATTAAATAATAAAAACATAAATAAAATGCTGTCCTTAATAGAGAGAGAGTATGAATAAAATTGTGTATTTCCTTTGTGAGATAGATAATTATTCAACATAAACAAGCATATAGAAAGTCATAATGGTTATCATATTATAAAAGTATATATAAATATAATTCATAAATAGTTATAAGTTTCATCTGTTACTTTCCGTGAAGCCGGGTAGTATAGTGAGCTTGTAAATATTTCAACACTGCAATTTAATAAAATTAGCATAAACTTGTATATTATTTAATTTGAATTTATTATATTTGATATCATTTAAAAGTAATTTCTTCTCTTAAAATATTTTAAATGCCATAAGATTAGTTAAATATATACAGTAAATTTGTAAAATATGAAATTAGGGTTTAAAAAAAACTTTTATAATATTAATATTATATTATAGATATATATATAATTAAGTAATTCTATATATGATATATTTTATATTAATATAATAATATATTATTAATAGTATAATATTATAATATAATATATGTAATATATATATATAATAATATTATATAATTATTATGATATTGTAATATAATTAATGAATATTATATTATTAATATATATAATATATAATTATACCTTGTAGTGATATTTAACGTCTTTATGTCTGATGTAGAGGGGCTATTAACGGGAAATGATATATCAGTCCGTATTATGATAATGATGCATAAAGTCTTTAACGATAAACATAAATTATTTACACTGGAGTTTTCGATTTTTTATACCCATTATACGATTTAGTCAGATTGGTGATTATTTATATCTTACACATTCAAAGGTAAAAGGCCCTCATTCTCATAATAAGACGTTTCCGTATCTCATCATAATCTATAGTAAATATTATATATATAATAATATATAATATATATATTTAATATAATATATTTATAATTATATATAGTATAATATATTATATATATAGTAAAAGTATTTTATATATTTTATATATATATATTAATAAATATAATATATATGGATTAATATCTATTAAGTATATTATATTATTAAATATAATATATATATTAATAATTAATATTAATATTTATATTTAATATTAATTATAATTAATATATATTATATATATTAATATAATATATATATAATATATATATTCTATATAATATAATATATAATTATATTTATTATATATATATAATATACTATTATATAATATATAATATATATTATAATTATATAATATATTATTATTTAAGATATATTTATAATATTATTATATATATATTAAATTATATATTATAATATAGTATATTATATATATAATCATAATATATAATATTATAATATATTACATATATATATATATAATTATTATTATATAATTATTTAATTATATTATAATATTTTATTAATATATTCATATAATATTAATTTATTATATAATTATATAATATTATATTTTATTTTATATTAATTATATATATATTTATTTATAACATATTTATTTTATCTAATAATATATATATAATCTATATATAGTTATTAATATTATATATATAATTAATAAATAATAGTTTATTAACATTATATATAGTTTATTAATATATTTGGGAAATGTGGATTAATCACTTACCCTAGATAAGAGTAACCCTTCCATTCATTTAAATAGATGAAACGTAGTTCCGATATCTATCATAATAATATTATATATATATAATTGTTTATAAATATTATATTATTCTAATTTTATATATTTTAATTTATTAATTAAATAAAAATAAATATCATTAATATAAATTATATTATATATGTAAATATATTTGTATATAATTTTTAACTAAATAATATATATATTTTATAATATATATATATTATATATAATATTATATATTTAATCATAAAACATAAAGATTTGGGATCACATTTTTTACATAAATATGATGCACGCGATCTCATTGAAACATCGAGGAGTTAAAGTTATGTAATAAGACTAGGAGAAGAAAATAATCTACCTTCTCATTCTCTATATATCTATTATATATATCTATTATTATATATCACGTATATATATATACTATTATATCTCTATATCATACAGTTACTTATATCGGCCACTCGGTCAACGAGGTACGGTCTCGGAATAAAATTTTTTTTTCACACTGATAATCAGCTCTTATGATCATCATCCAATTACGATATCTTCTTATCGGGGTGGAAATGAGGTTTTCTCGGTAATCGAGGTTTTCAGGTTAGGTAAGCACGGGTTATGGTTAGCGCTTAGGTACGGTGTTATCTCTTCATGTTCAGGTTAAGTTTAGGTCGGGTTAGGTTAGCGGTTAAGGTCTTTATGTTTAGGTAGGTTGATGGATTACGTTACAGCTATTTGCTTCTGGAGGATAATGGTTTAATCAATCAAGTTCTTAATTTAAACTTTTTAAATATAAAGCTGTATATATATATTCATTTAATTGTCATTCATTGGGAAGAAAGTATTCTTTCGGACTGCAAACCCTGCATCATCTATTGACCTACTATTAAAGTTTTATCATTCAGAACAGTTACTCTATTTCATTTTCATCGTGCTCTCCACCATTTTTCCATTCATAATCCTTTCCCATCTGGATCTTCCATAATATTTTTTCTTTTCATTCATGCTTCCATACTAAGCACTCTCGTAACTAATGCAAAAAAAAAAAAAATTACCTATTCCAAATGGAATGAATCCTCTTAACTTCCTTCGCAACTTCCTTAAAAATTTTATATTTATTTATAACTGTCTGTTATATATCTATGTACTTATATACTATTACTACTATAAACGTGTAAGTCTGTTAAGTAATAATTATAAACTTTCTCCATATATATATATATATATATATAGTAGTATATATATATATATAATATTAATATATTAATATATATATATACATACATTCTTATCTATATTATAATTAATATATATATATAATATATATAATATATATTATTAATATAGTATATAATAAGTATAATATATGATATATATATTAGTATTAATATAAAAGCAATAATATATATTTATATATATTATAATATATATATAAATAATATCATTATATATATATTATATAAATATATATATATATATATATTATATATTAATAACCTATTATATATATATATATATATATATTAGTGTATATTAATATATTATTATATAGTCATATTTGAGTATCCTGATAGGTTAATAGAGTGAGAGTGGCTAAGCTCATGATAGGGTATACGGTAATATATTAAATTAGAATATATTTAATTAGATATATATATATACCGTATAATATATATATAATAGTATATAAGATGGTATTAATAAATAGTCTAGAACGGATGTCGCACAACGCAATTTAAAGACGGGGAAAAATTATTTTGAAGAAATGTTTAATTCCGTTTTTTTATCCTTTTTTTATATAGTAAGAAATAAAAAAATAATAAAAACGATAAAAAGTAATATTTTCAATTCCTTAGTAGAATTTCACCAATATTAGGATATAGTTTTTATATGATTACGTTATATATTATTATAATTTTTATAGAAATATAATATAACCTTAGTATACTAGTATGCATGGTAGTATAGTATTTATTTAGCGAGATAGTTTTCGAAGTTTAAAAGGGTATTAACCCCTATAATAAGGGAGTAGGTATATATATAGTTATATATATATATATATATATGGATATATATAGGTATATATATATATATTTGGGTATTGAGCTAGTATATAGTAGGTGTGTATAGTCATGTTACTTATATGACTGGCCAGTATCAGGCTCACCACCAGAGGAAAAAGGAAGACATTGGC
This sequence comes from Trachelipus rathkii, assembly GCA_015478945.1. Lineage (NCBI taxonomy): Eukaryota > Metazoa > Arthropoda > Malacostraca > Isopoda > Trachelipodidae > Trachelipus > Trachelipus rathkii. Next base: position 26,906 of record JABUQX010136481.1, read on the forward strand.
TGGAACTCCTGGCAAAATTTTACGGGCAAATGTTAAATAAAAAAAAAAAATCATCATCTCACATAAAAGCTACAGGAAATGAAATACATTTTGGAATCCTTAAAAAATTTAGTTATGAAGAAATGTAGAGAAGAAAAAAAAATAAAAAATTGGCTATTTTTTTTTTTGAAGGGGGTGCCGTTTCGGCACCCTCTTATCTATATTATATATGTTATTATGTGTAAAGATATTACACGGCAATTTAAGGGGGCTCGAGCCGACCGGGGAAAGAGAGGGGGGGCGACGTTTTCCATACCCCGTAGGGCACGAGGGCGGTAGGAAACGCTCCCGCGATATCCGAATCCAAAAGAGCGGGGGTATTCCGGAACCCGCCACGGATGGGGGGGTAATTTAAGTAGCTAACCGCACGTACAGGTCCGGAGGTCGACGAGCACGCACACTGACTCTGCCATCTGGTTCGCGGATATTTACCCTTGCGGTATTCTTAGTTAAAAAAAAAAAGCAACAATTTAATAGAAAAGTCTATTTAATTTTCAAAGAGTAACGCAATAAAAGGAGTCACTAAATTAAGGCTCCTAATCATATTACTTAATCATTATTAACACATATCTGATTTTTTATTTGTATGTTTATGTTTATTTTTACTTTACACTATCTATTTTTTTTTTTTTGTTTTTTTTTATTAATTTTTTAATTTTTATTTTTATTTTACGCTCATCTAAAATTGGAACCTAGCAATTCCAGCAATGTATTACCTAATTCCCGGTTAAGCTTTTGATAGTGTTTTATGAGATAGGATTGTGGCTTCTTATGCGCAGCGAAACCGAGTGTAGAATTTAATATTGATCAATTTCTTGAACGAATTAATGTCGTGACTCCAACAATCACCTTTACCTCATGAAATCTGTAATCAAAAACAAATGTTACAAGTTTATTCACAAATTTTCTCATGACTTTAAAATAAGGTTATTTACTTGTAAAATGTTAATAAAATATCATCGTCTGAAACTATTTATATAAGTGTCATGGAGTCTACCTTCATAATTATGCTTTACAAACTTTATTACTATAATTCAAATTTAAAAGGAAATAAATCGCCATAGCCTAATTTTCATGTTGATTGGATAAGTGGAAAAAAAATATATATCAATTATCTTTTTACTTTTTTTTCATTATATTTTTAAATAATTTTTTCGCCAAATGATTGTAGATTTTCACAAAATGATTAGTTATAACGAGTTTTCGAAAGTGGCTGACACACGTTCTAATAGACATTTACCTATATATAGTATATATATATATCTAATATGATAGCTATATATTAGAATATATAGTGAATATATTATAGTATATTTATATATTAAAGTATTATAGTTATATATATATATAAAATATTAATTATTAATATTAATATTATATAATAGTATTATATATATATATATATTATATATATATAATATATATATTAATATATAATATAATTATAATATTACTGTGATATCATATACTAATTATAATGTTTGAAAATGGGCTTGAGTATTAATTTATGTAATATGAGTAATATAATATATATATATGTAATATATATTATATTATTATATATTTATGCTACACAAGACATAATGAAAGTTTGACAAATTTTTGAGAATCACCTTAATTTTCCACATAACATATTTGCTAGGGAAAATTTTAAACGTTAGTGTAAATTTTTGATTGATATTTGTAAAGCTCAAAAGTACTTAAAATAGGTTTTCATGTCTTTTTTGTTTTTTTTCATTAATTCATTTTTTTTCTCGATAGATGAATTAATATGAATAAGTGGGTAAGAACACACATCACACACACACACACTACACACATAATATACAGAACGACACACACACAGTATCCAACCACACACGACACAACACACACACACAACACCACACTAAGGTTGGTGAGTAGCAGGCACGTGATCAGCACGATCACGACACTAGTCACACGACACACGGTACATAAGCAATGGTGAGTGTGCGTGGTTTTGTGGATGTGGGTTGTGAGCTTGGAGTGTGGATGGTGTAGATTGTGATGTGGTTGGTTATGTCAGCGCGCGATCTAGCCACATGCTACACATATGATATATATATCATGTGTGATTAATAGTATATTGATATATATATATGATATATTAATATCAGTATATTATTTTGTAGAGTATTATTATATTATATCATATTATTATATTATATATATTATAATATTATAATTATTATATATATAATAATATATTAATGAAGAATAAAAAAGTAGAAGAGAGGTTAGCCTAATATATAACAAGGTTTTACTAGGTTAGTTTTAAAGCTAGGTTAGTGAGTAGGTTTAAGGTTTAGGTTACTGGTTACGTTAAGTTACGTAACTATTGCTTTACCAGCTTATTAGGGTTAGGTTAGTTTAATAATAAGTTTAGTTAGAATTAGCACAAAAGTCAACTTATAGTAGTGAATAATAGTTTTCGAATTATTCAAGAATGATTTAAGGTAGAGTAGGTATAGTAATTTCTTTAGAATTGTTCGAATGATGTTTTCGTGCTGCTGTCTGTCTCTGTCTATCTCAGTCGTCGTCGATGTTCTGCTATAGTGTTTAATTTAAATTAGTTTCATTTCTATAATATTTAGGTGGATATATATATATATTGATAGATATACTTGTATTATATTTATTATAAATATTATATTTGTATGATATATATATATAATAGATATTATATATAACTTTAATATATGTAATATTAGTAGTGGTGTGAGTATATATAATATATATATAGCTTATATTAGTATATAGTATTATAATTTTATATTATATATTGTTTATATATATAATAAGTTAGTAATTTATATATATTTATTTTTATCTTATTATTATTATAAGATTGTTTTAATATGTATTCTTTTCTTAGCGTTTAGTTTCTTGGTTTTTGAGTCTTCACTTATCATTTGAGTAATTTTATTAACTAATTTTCCAGTAATATTATTTATTTCCCTTTTGTTGTCTTGTTTTTGTGTCTGAAAGTTTTGGTAACTTCCACAAACTATTATATATTAATTGGAAGATTTAGAATGTTTTCAAATCTTTATATCTTTGGTTATGCTTATATTATATATATTATATTTGAATTATTATTTTACATAGGTAATTACACAGCCCAAGTTCTTTGCAAAGTGTTTTAGTGATTAATATTTTATAGTATTATATGAAATATATTAGTAATAGATATTATTATATATATATGTAGGTTATTATGGGTACCTGTAAGTTCTGTTGAGAAAGGAGAAGAGAGAAGGTTAGTTTTAGGAATTTTTTTTTGTTTTTTTTTTAAGATATATTTTCTTTAGTAATAGTTGCATAGTTCATGAACAACGTGTCAAATTTAAGTATGGTATCGGAGACTTATTCAAATTTTAGGTCTTATTCGATTTGTAGCGGGTGAGTGTTGTTTGGGTGAGTTCGTGTGTTGGCCGGTCAGTTTTGATTATGTTTTTTTTTTTCCAGAGTATACCCAGAGGGTCCGTGGCAGGAGTCTGATCTCATGGTTACCTTTATTGTGAGCCGTGGGAAAGCGACAGTGAGAGTAGGATCTATTTCATCCCTCTTTTCCGCTCGTCGGGAAGTGGGGTATGGTGAGAGAGCGTAACGGCGTCGCTCGTTTGGTATTTGGATAGTGTCCGCGGGGTTTCTTACGCCCCTCTCCGGTACGCGGTATGGTGAATAAGAACAGTCCTCATATATGTCCCTCTTGTTCGTCCAGCGTCGGACTCGAGCCCCCTATTTTTTTTTGTTTGTCTTTTTTTTATATATATACATTATATTTGTAATATAATTAAAAGCTTTTACGCTGTATAATCCAAATAGTAATTTGGTTTTTTTCTGTAAGTGTCGTAACTTTTGAGAAAAAAATCATTTCATGAAGAAAAATATTCGTTGATGTTTTTTTTTTACTTTTTTGTAATAAGTCGTTTATATACAACGGCTGGATTATCCAAATATGTATGGTGATTTTTCTGTAAGTGTCGTATGTTCGTGATTAGATATTTTCGTTTTTAATCACACTATTTATACAAAAATGTGATTTTTTAAAAAATTGTTTTACATGTAAAACATATTTCGAAAACTCTTGAATTCATATAGTCCGTTACCACTTAGAAAATTTATACATTGTTGGGTATCATAGTCGGTAGACATATAGTTAAAAAAAAAAAAAAAAATAATATCAATAAATAACTGACCCAATGCAGGTAAAACAGAAAAGTAAGGCCTAATATTATATATATATATAGTATATATATATATTAGTATTATATATATATATATATAGTAGTGTGTATACGTAAGTAATAGTATATATATATTTAAATATATATTTTCATGTTTAACACATTTCGATAGTTTTGAAGTATTTATGTTTTGATCTATTTCGACGAGGAATGAACGCATTAGGGAGTTGTGTGGTTGAAGAAATGAGTTAAAAATGAGAGAAAATCAAAGGATTATTAAGAAAATGTTTGATAATGTTGGAATAAAGGATGGATTAAGATTGTGCTGGTTGGTTTAAGGTACTGGTGTATAATTAGGTGTGGGTGATGTTTTGCCGTTGGAATACTGAACCGGTAATCTAGGAGACCGAAGGAAGAAAGTCTAGGATATGATGTCAGTAAAGGAATGCCTGGAGTAAAGAAGAAATGTGAAGTTTGGCAGAGGCTGAAAAGAAAGGTGCATAATAGGAGTGAAATGGCTGAGTTTTGTGAGGGGTTATTAAGTTTGTGGCCCACCTGGGCCCAAGGATGAAATGAACCCTACACTTGACGAGATGGCCATGTAGTGAGTGACGTGCGTCCGCGGTAATGCCATAAGTATAATGCCTAAGGGTGGATTTTTCTGACTGCGACTCGTTCTCACTAACTCACTTAAGGGAGTGGTAAGGCAGGGTTGGTTTTTCGACTTGCGGTCATATTCTTACTACTATTTGTCTGTGTTAGAGTGCAATGACTCACCTTAACCTTTTATACCATTTAGGTGATTATTACTGGAAGAAGGTGGTGTTGATGATGATGATGATATAGTATATATATTATATATGATAGTATATTAGAATATATATTATAATTGATATATATATATTTTATATATCTTATATATATATATAGTTCGGATGATAAGTATATATAGATATAGTTAATAGATATATATATTATATATTATGATATAATAGTTATATATCTATAATTATAGTTATATTATATAAAATTACTTATGTAGAATTACTTGTAGCCAATCCACCGACTTGAACTTGTAAGATACTCAAAAATAAACTTTCAATGAAATTCCAGATTTCCTACAAAGTCTTGTTCCATTTTCTTTGATTCCATTTCGTTCGTTGGGTGAGTTGATGGCTGACTTGGTCAAATTATTTTAGGTTTTATTGTCCATCTTCTTTTCGTTTTGGTAAACGGTCTGTAGGGTCACTTTAAATAAACGAGGTATTCAAAGCGAGTCTCTTGACTTCATATTTTTTTTTTCAAATTACTATATACCATTTATTGGAGCTTTCTCCGTTTTTATGTTGCCCAGTCACATTTTTGCTTAAAATTTGTTTAAGATGATTTTTTGAAAGTAAAGAAATGTATCCCGCATTGCTCGTGCATAGATGATTAAATTTTTCGTATTTGGAAGGGGGGGGGTTGGGGGGTTGTTCTCTGGTTATATATAAAACATAGTTTTCGTTAATTACAACATATTTTTATGATTATATACCTGGAAATTACATTTGATAATAATAAGGTCCGAGATAAAAGGACTAAAAAAAAAAAATAAGTTCCATCAAATCTTTCAAAATGAAAAAAGTTATAAAAGTCTCCAAATTTCACATGTAAATCCTACTTACCTGCCAGATGCTTCTTTTTTTAAAATTATTATGGCTTGACTATAAACTTGATAAGATGTTGAAATCAATATTTTATTATGTTGATCCGCAATACTCAATGGGTCATGGTGGTGCGGGAGGGTGAGCCCCGTAGTACAAGATGTTCGCTGTGCCATGTAAAATCATCGTTATAAATAACAGTAAATTCAGATTTTATTTCCAACTATATATTAACAGTAGCAGTAAATTATAGGTCATTAATATACATAGTACTACTTGATTATATATTACAATAAAGTATACAGTAATGGTTTAGAGAGATAATACTATATATATTATAATATATATATATATATATAATATATACTATATTAATGATGGGGACTTTAGAATTAAATAATTTCACTGATCAGAATTGCAGCTCATCCTCGGGCCTTTACTTTTTAATCGCTCAGATTATATATATATATGGATATAGTAGTATGGTGACTATATATATTAGTATATATATATTACTAATAGTATAGATATATATTATATATATCATAGTATATATTTATATATAGTATATATATTATATATATAATATATATATAATATGATATATTATATATATGATAAGTATATATATATATAGTTATTCGTGGTATTTCTCCACAATACCTCACTATCTGATTGTGATAGAATTGCCTGAGGGGTCTCTCGTCTCTCTGCTCTCTTCTCTGTCTCTTCTCTCTCTCTCTCTCTCATATCTCTCGTCTCTCTCTCTCTCTTCTCTCGTCTCTTTCATGTAAAATACACCAAATAGTGTTAGCGAGCCTGTATTATTGAAAACTGTTATTCAGTTGTTTGCTTTTTTAATATCGTGTGACGGGGAAATAAAAATAATCTTCGTTTTGAAATTTTTTTTTTAAAACTTAAAAAAGTTGAATATACTAGTGTTAATCCTAGTTTTAATCAGAATGTTACCCTAATGTACATAATACCATAATGTCCCGTTTTTGATGTTTTATGAATGTGTGTGTGTGTTAGAAAACTCGTCTATTTTGTCTTTCATATATCAGGCCTTAGGTTCCTCTTGGATCTCTTTTCGACTTTTTTCAGAAAACAGAGCAAACCTCAAAAAAAAAAAAAAAAAAAAAAAATGATTTAAGAAGCTAAATTTTAACCTAACTTAACTAATGCCTGACGGGGTCTAACGGGACCTAGAGAAGTAAAAGTAATTTATGTTTCTTTAATTTTTAAGTTGTTTTTAAATTTAGTTCATCAAATAAAAAGAATATTTTCCATGTTAACCTAACCTAACACTAACCTAACCTAACTAACCTATTTCTAACCTTTCGAAAGTGTACAATGCGTATATTTAACTAAGGTTATGAAATCAGAATTTAAATTATTTATTAATTAATTGAAAATAGTGTATTTGAATTCTAATGTATATTATAGAGTATAGTATAATTATATAATATAATTATATATTAATAATATATTTAGATTAATTTTATATTTTCTAAAGATAATATAGTATATATCTGTATATATATATATATATATATATTATGATTATATATATATAGTATATATTATAAATCAGTGCATAAGTAATTAATAAACATCTCGTAATTGCATTTAATTCGTGTCGCCTCCGTGGTTAAATAATATATTATATATAGTTTTATATAATATTTAATTAAATTATGATATATATATATTAATATATATAATATATATATAAAATAAATATATAGATTTATATATTTATTTTTATATATATTTATATATAAATAGGACTTCCTTAAAAAAGATATAAACAGATATATAATGAACGAACGATGTAATCGATTTTTTTTTGATATTTCAAGGCAATATATGCAACAAGGTTTGCCAAATAAACAGTTTTTTTTTTTAAACTAAAGGAATAAGCCCCCAGAGATTAAGATCGCCAAGATGTCCATGAGTTCAGGTCTCTCGCTTCAGCGGGGAGCGAGGAGGAGAAAGGGAGGATTGCTAGAGTTGTCCAGGGTTGAATTACATGAAACAGGAGTCCGAAGAGATTGGTCTTTTCAGTTGGAGTATAAGCAACAGAACCATCTGAGCGAATAAGAAGAGGAAAGGCAGATTTACAGAAATTTTTAGGGATGCTTTTAAGAGATCCCTTGTTAGTAGGATGGAGCTAATGGATATAAAGTATAATATTTCGATATGTAAGAGACATATGGTTGTGGTCAGATTTACTATATCTTTAAAGGAGGAGTGGTTATAATATAATAATGTATACATAGATATCAGTATATATGATATTTAGATGACGATGAGCATAACCCTATCACTCTAACCATGACTGTGACGTGTATATACTTAAATCTCATAGTAGTAATTAGATTGTTTTAAGTGTACTTTGATTATATAGACTATATATATTATTATCATAGGTTAGAATTTTGGGTGGTAATTTATTTGTTTTTAATTATTGATTATTATATTATTTAGAGTTATTTTTTATTAGTAGGGTACTATATAGAGACTACGCTACGGTTGTGAAGAAATCCGAGGTAAAAGGCGTGGTGTATGTATATATAGACTTTCACTAAACTTTCACGAGTCATGTATTCACCAACGCTTGTGATCAGCCCAGCGGAGAGCAATTGACATTGTTCTTTATGAAATCTCATTATCGTTTTAAGGGTAACGTATTGTAAGATTTGGGGTTTAAATTTACTCTTTTGTTATTCGATTATTAATCAACATAAATAACTGTAATTTATTTAAGGTGTCAAGAACTTAGTTGCTATATATCGATGATGTTTCGTATGGATGACACTCATGTTATATGAAAATTGTGTGTACTGTTGTTGTGCGAGGGAAATAGGTTGAATTCCGAGATCAATGAGAGAACCATTCATATAATTTTATATATTTGTTTTTAAGAGCGCTCCCATCTCACGGCAATGCCTACCGTTCTTTGGGGGGAACTGCTCTAGGTAATTACTGCCTAATTTCCGGACGAAGGATCGATCCTTGGCTCTCCTTCTCTTGCACTCTACGCGTCTATATCCGAGATTATAATTAATTATACATGATTAGTCCTTATAATAAGAAGAAAGAATCATTTTTACTAGGGTTGGTGGACACATTGGTGCGGTGGCGGGCGGTGCTGGTGTCGGTAGCGCTGTGTGAGCTTATTCTTGGTTGGAACCGGAGGGTAAACTATATTTCAGATGTTCCAGGTGCAGGTACGTTGGAGCTCATTGAAAGAAAGGTTGCAGTGGTCGAATAGAAAGTTCTACGAAATTATAACATAACATGGTAGTGGGATTTGCAAAGTCTTCTCACCCGGTATTATATAACCTTCATTGGTGGCGGTGCGGTTGCGGTGGCGGTGTGCGGTCGCGGGGTTGCGGGTGCGGGTGCGGGTGCGGAGGTTCAGGTGTAAACCCTCGACTTGTGAAAAGTGTTTGTAATGGTACTGCTGAAAACTTCTATTTATTTTTGCTTAA
>JABUQX010136482.1:5000-7500 GCA_015478945.1 Trachelipus rathkii
GTTGCATGTGCTGCACGGAATGTGATAAATACTGCTTAGGGAGTGGTTTTCCTTGCGTTTGGGAGGTTTTAATATGTTTTTGAGGGTAATATTGTTAGATTGAACCAAATGAATATTTTTTTGTAATACTTTTTTAATTGAATGTATAGGTATATTCGGAGTGGCCAAAAAAGAAAGATTTTCCTTTTTATTTGGAGTGGTGTTATAGTACCTATTTTTTGCTTTTTTAAGTGCTTTAGAAATGAAACTATCTGGATAATGTAGAAATTTAAATAATCGCTTAAAAATATTTAATTTCGAAACCTCTGATGGGAACATAGCCTGAGAGCATGGAGGAATAAACTTGACAAAATGGCTAATTTTGTATTGGGACGATGGTTTGATGCCCAATGTATATAATTGGGAGCTGATGTGGGTTTTCTGTATATTGTATATTGGAGTTGATTGCTATTTTTCCATATGACTAGTGTATCGAGAAACGGGATGGATGAATTTAAAGGTACGTCAACTGTAAACTGTACGGAGGGATGGATAGAGTTGATACGATTAAGGACATCTGTAGGGTTGATATGATGAGGTGGTGGTAAAGTCGTTAAAACTTGACTTCGAGTAGGTGACATCATCAACCGTTGGAGTGCTAAGTTTGGTGGCAATAAGATTTAGCGACAAATCTAGCTCCTGGCGATAGTGCAATCCTTACTGCAAAAATTAATATCTGCGAAAATGTATGAATCGTATGGGTACATGGAATGTCAGTGGAATAAATGTTGAGGAGAAGGGTGATGGATGTATTTACAAAGGGGAAATTTGATTTGCTCGCTTTTACTGAACCAAAGATGAAAGGAAACGGTGAAAATGAGTGGTGTAGTGGGAAATGTGTATGTGCTGGTGTGGAAAGGAATGAGGGGGGAAGAGAAGGAGTTGCAATTCTGATGAGTGACCTGCAGTGCGGAGCTATGGTAGATTTTGTTTATGTGAGTACTAGAATTCTAATAGTTATATTTAAATTTGAAAATGGCAAGGTATGCGTGGTTGTGACATATGGTCCATCTGAGGGTAATCCTGAAAAGAGTGAGATTTTCTGGGATCATCTAAATAATGTTTTGGATTGAGTAATTAGGAGCTTCAAATTGATTGCGTTGGGTGACCTGAATGGTTGGATAGGTGATAAAAAAGGGATGGTATAACAGGTGGTTTTGGGGTGTCTGGAGAAAATGAGAATGGTAAGAGTTAAGATTGATTTCGTGAGGAGAGGTATGTGTGTATTTTATACTTTCTTTAAACACAAGTGTATTCATAAGTATACCAGAGTTGGTATAAGTAGAGATGGTATCAAATTGAAGTGAATGATGGATTTTGTGCTGGTGAAGGAGATGTTGAAGCACGTGTTGGATATTAAATCAGTTAAGGGGGGGGTTAGAATGGGATTATCGAGATACTATGTTATTTTTATGTAAATTGTTGTGGAGCTTGGATGAAGAGGAAGGTGATAAGGAAGGAAGTGGATAGAGTTAAAAGTGTGAATTTAAGTGAACAAGGTAATAAGGATAAGTGTTTAAGAGCGCTTGCAAAAAAATAAGTTGAATGTAAACAAGTTGAAATTGAACAAATCTGGAAGCAAATGAAGGAAGCGATTGTTAGTAGTGCAGTTTGAAGCATGTGGATGTGTGCAGCAGAATTCAAGAATGCCAACAGTGGTGGTGGAATGAAGAGGTGGTGCAAGGTTGTAAAAAAGAAGCGTTGTTAAATGCGTCAAAAGCCAGTGATGAGGTCTCAAAGAAAGATGTTTGGAATTAAAAAGGCAGGAAAAAAAGGAATGAATTAAAGATGGCATAATGTGGAGGAAAAAGAGGTAAATGAACAGTTTGGAAGGAGGATGAATAGGGACTTACAAAGGAATAGGAAGCTCTTTTGGAAAGAAGCGCAAAAGGTTATGAATGAGAATAAGGGGAATCTGATTAGAATAATGAATAGGGTTGGTGCTTTTGTAACTGATGAAATGGATGTGAGGAGAGTGTGGAGGGAACACTTAAAAAATCTGCATAACATTGGCAGTAATGAGGAGGTGATAGTAAATTTGCGTGGGTTTGTTGGTGCAAAAATTAATAGGTATTTTGGGGATGAGGCCATAGTAAGGAGGATGTAATATGTAGAGTGAGAAAGTTGATGAATGGGAAATCTGCAGGTATAGATGAAATCATTAGTGATACGATCAAGAACGGAGGCGAGATGCTGATTGAGTGGATTTGAAAGTTACGTAACAAAGCGTTTATGGAGGGTATAGTTCCGAGGGATTGTACGAAAGCAGTAATACTACCCTTATATAAGGATATAGGGGGATAAAGGTAACTGTAGGAATTATAAGGGAATTAGTTTATTGAGTGGTTTAGGGAAGATATATGCTGGTATTTTGTTCGAAAGAGTGCGTCGAGTGACTGATGGACTGATTGATGAAGAACAAGGTGTGTTTAGAAGTGGAAGAGGATGTGTGGATCAAATC
>JABUQX010136483.1:5000-12500 GCA_015478945.1 Trachelipus rathkii
GTGTCACATTGGTTGTGTATCTTACATTTGTGATGTACAAAAGAACGGTATGACGTGTAGCTTTGAAAAGTGTGACGTGGATGTAGACAAACTGAGGTTATTTTCGATTCAGCCGGGAATTCCCAAATAGTTAGTCAAGGTAAAAAAGTCAGCAGATTCTATTAGACAGACGAAATGGCTGTTCCCCAGTGTTTATACAAGCGCTTTCCGTTAGAGTTGGTTTTTTTAAGGAATAATAGTCACATTTAAACGGTACTTAATGAGGAAAGAGAGGCTCATTATATAGTGTGTGGTAATATAAAGGTTTTAGTAATATAGTAATTATTATGTGTTACATTTAGTAGAATTGGGCCTTATATATATTTATAGTGTTGTGAGGAATGATTAGTAATATATGTATATATATGACTATACTATTACTTAGTGTTAGATTGTATAGTTGTTATTTTATTATAGTTAGGTGTTGTATGATTATATTAGAATTTTATTGATATATTATATATGTTTGGTGATATGTTGATTATTGTATAGGTTTTTAATATATATTTAGTAGAATATATAGTATAGGTATATAAATATATAAATTATATATGGGATTATATTATATTATATTGTATTATAGTTATATGATGCCTTTTTATAAGTTTATTCGTAAAATTATGTGACTTTATTATATATATATATAATATTTAGTATATAATTATAATAATATATATATATTATATACTATAATATATATATATATATTAATGTATGATATATATAATATTATATAAATATATTAATATATATATATATATATAGTACAGTATAGTATATAGTTATATATAATATATATAGATATATTATGAGTATATATATATTATATATAGTATATATCTTATATATATAATATGTAGTAGTATTATTATTATATATATATAATATGATATGATTTAGATTTAGATTTAGATAACATCCGCAGGTTGGCCCCGCATCCGCATCCGCACATTATTAAAAGATCCGCCTCCACATCCGCGCTTTTCCCTGCGATGTTAAGCCCGGAAGTTAATTTCTCCGAGAAAGCGATAAAGAAATTGAAGAAAAATATGAATACCTGGATTAAGGCTGAAAATAAAATGAAAAATGGAAATGAGTGAAGGCCAATGCATATATATCTGTGTCTTGATATGCCATATTCTTGCCAGTTTTCAAAGAACGTTACAACTCGTTGGAATAGTACATGTCATATGGTGGTACGAAAGGTACTCGCTCTAGCAGACCTCTTGCTTTGTAAAGCGCCAGTTTGTATTCCAAATTTAACATTCTTACTAATAGACATCATATCACACTGCATTTTAAGCTATTGAAAACATTTTGAATAATCTTCAAAAAAATCAGCGCCTTAACAGCTTCTGTCTCCGATGTATACCATTAATCTCAACGCTAAGGAGCGTTTGAAACCATCTTAAATTAAAATGATGAACTGTTTAAAAAGAAGGATAAGATGTGATAACAAAGCTATGAAACGCTTTGGTTCTGATGGAGAGATCCTTGAACCTTCATTCGATGGAAATTGAATAAAATCTCAGTTTTACAAGGCAAGGTTTTTTTTGTAACACAAATGTTAGAAATAGGTTAAATCATCCTTTAATGTTGCAGTCCGAAAACTTCAATCTGAACATGTCTATTAATTCGCCCACCCATTAAAAGAAAAAAAAATTAAAATCTACAGACAACACCTTCTACAACAAATCAATAACAGACACTGGAAGAATTGCTACAGTCCAGTAATGAGGAAGAAACACACGATTACCATATGATGTAGTGCAAATGAATTGAAAACTATCACCAAGAAAACGACTAGATAAAAGTGATGATACTATCAGTTGGTGAAAGTTAAGCAAGTTTACCCACGCTTAGTAAACTTGCAAGGAAATACTTGGCCTGTCCTGCAACTTGTGTTCCAAGTGAGAGAGTATTTTGCAATGCTGGGTTAATATATGATGAAAAAGAAACCGACTCTCAGGACTAGAAAAGGCAGATATAAATTTTGAGTGTTTTCACAGCGACCTTCCTATATTTGAATTTTCAATAATCAGTGCATTTAAAGAGAATGTAAATTCATACGTAAAAACCTCTTTTCAGTTAAAGGAGGAGGTTGGGTAGATGTTGGTGGGGTTGCATGGTGAGTTGGGTTTCCGTCATCATCGCCTATTGACGCAAATTAATTAATAGATTGGTGACTTAAGTAGTTTGGGAACACGGGGATCAGCGCACCCAGCGTTTGAAGGAATAGAGATTATAGCGAAACTTGGATATACTGCTTATGTATGGGATAGTGAGCTCGAGATCCGTGTAAATTTCAAGTCTGTAGGGATGTAATAGAGGGGGTCACCCCCCCGAAGCGTAGACGCAACGTTCCCGCGGTTTATACCTTTGGCTTTCCAAACGCGAGATTGAGTTAGGCCTAACGGCTAATCATCGATCCAGGTGTTCGATGCCATGAGAGAGAGAGCGAGCGAGGCGCGCGCGGCGTTTTTTATTATCACCATGGTTATTATTATTATTATTACGTAGAAAGATTCGATTCCGAAGGAAATCGAATCTGAGTCGAAAAAAGGCGATCCCTGTAAGGGATCGTTTTTTCGCACTCCGACTTCGGATTCCGCCGCGGTTGCTTCTTCGCATCCGGTTCCGACTCCGACGTTGAGAGCATTCCCTGCCACCGACTCTCGAACTATCGAGTAATCGTGCCTAAAATGTTGAGAAGTGGTTAGAATGATGAGGTACCTCAGTGTATATAATGAAAATACGCCTGCGGGGTCCACCCGAAAAGGGACCCACCCCCATTGAAAAAGTTAAATATTGGAACGTAGACAAGGCGTGCAAAAATTTGGTGAGAGGATTCAGAGTTTAGTTTCTAGAAAGACTTGGTATGGGAAATCTGAGGAGTTTGCTCCGGCACCGGTGCTGGAGCCACTGCTGGTGCCGAGTTAATAAAAGTCGTAAGCAACAATCTTGGTGCCTTATATAAGGGGTATATCGAGGTGCCGAGCTAGAGTTCGAAATATATGAAAACCATTATATATCGAATAATCTACAGGCCCAATAACATAATATAAGGACATCAACATTGTATCATTTACATCAATGATATTAATAAATAGCACCTGCACCGGGAGCCAAGCAACCGAGGGCAGCTGCACCTACTTCTAGCTGCCTCTGAGGCTCAGACTCCAGTCCACCTTCCTCCATTCTTTCCTTCCGCTTCCTCAATTCCATCATAGTATAATGATATATATATATATTAAATATAATGATAGGTATATATACTTATAATATAATAGCTGCAGGCAGCTGTTATCGGTGATGTACTAGGTACCGCTATATATATTTATATATATAATATATATAGTAAGAATATATATATATATATACTGTAATTAGTATATATATATATATATATAATATATATATTATAGAATATATAGACTGAGGTCTACAAAAATCAAATATTGTAAATTTATACATGGGGGAGTACCCTAGATATATGTGCCACCTGATGGGCTAAACAAATGAGACTTTTTGAACGTTTTAAGCATCTTTGGCACAAATGGGTTGACCGCGTGCCTTGCATCTGACGCTAAATCTTGAATTTTTTTTTTATATTTTTGTCTATTATTTTTGTCTGGAAAAAGTTCGCTGGATCGAGGTTTACTGTATTAAAATTTTGAATAGTGGGTTAGCCTATGAGAAACTGTGCATTCAGGTCTCATTTTGTTCACTGGTTTATTACTTTCAAATTCATAACCACGTTATAACTACAACCTATAGTTTCTAAGATATTTGCATTTTTTCAATCAGAGATTGGAGTTTATAGAAAAATTAGCTTTCTCTGGACAAGGCAAAGAAGAAATGAATAAAATAAAAAATAATAAACTTTTCAAATAAAAACAATTGTAATCTTTATAATTTAATGTTGAAGAAAGTAAATTTATTATTTAAGCAATCTGACAAGTTTTAAATTTATTGTATTATAATCGTGTGGTAAAGGAAAAGAAAAATAATATAGAAGAAAGTAATATTCAAACAAATGTTTTACTTTTTTTATTTATTATTAAAAAAAAACTATTATATTTTATTTACAATTAAAATTAAGGGGTTAAAGGTTTTGCTAAGGTGGCTTTCGAAAGAGCCAGGATATTTTGCTCGACATTCAGCTACTACTTTCAGTAGGTATTGCCGCCGTTCTTCATCTTTTGTTAAACATGAATTAAAATCTTTTATTAATTTTACACCTTTTTCAGCTCTTAAATAATCTTCATTATCACACCACCCATCTGGATTAGTAGGCAAAAATTCCGCATCAATTTTAAATCTCTTAAAAAAATTCATACTTTGGGGTACAATAAAATGGTCTATATCTTTGTCTAATAGGTCATTCACTTCTTCTAAGGGAATTGATGGTTTCACATTACTGTATTCCTCAAAATCATCGTCCTCTTCTTGAGACAATAATTTTATTGCCATTCTTTTTTTTACGCTATTATTCAAGGAGTCGTCAAACAAAGAAAAAACAACCTGTTCAGAATTAAGGTACCATAAATGGTTTATCATTTTTAAAAGTGATGTATCTGCTATCTCCTTATCGATTTCCTTATATTTCACTAACGATTTCAATAATTGTAGGTCTGGTTATGGGAAACTAAAGATTGGTTCGGTTACGTCAAACAACTTTCACATAGATATTTAATAATAAATAAGCAATGTAATGTACAAAAGGGACTTCTTTCTAAATTTTTGTAAGTTTGAATTATCTTTAAACAGAAGTTTGGATAAGAGAATACCTTTTGCCATCCACCTAGCGGGTGGGTAGGAAAGCTCCGGAATTTGAACAATCTAACTGTCGCCTGTTGATTGGAGACGCTCTCACAAAATATCAAAGCCAATAGTTTAATCAATTCTGTTATAGTCATCCCTAGGATGTTGAATCTTCAAAAAATAAGTAGATAATAATAATAAGTAATAATATAATAATAATTAAAATAAAATATAAGAATATAATAATATATAATAAATAATAAATAAATAAATAAATAAATAAAATAATATAAATAATAATAATATGAAGAATAATAATAATAATAATAATAATAATAATAATAATAATAATAATAATAATAATAATAATAATAATAATAATAATAATAAAATTAATAATTAAAAACCAGAATAAAAATATAATAATAATAATAATTATAAATAATAATAATAATGAATTTAGCAGAACAACGAAACCATGATAAAAAGAAATTAAATACAAATGTAGAATAATATGTGTATAAGGTCGTTTTACTTCCTTTTTAATCGCGCACATTCTCTTTGTGGAGACGATCAATACTAGGGGACCTGTGGTAGAGCTAAGAGGGAACAGGTGCTATGATCGGAAAGAGCAGGACTACACGACTTCAAAATTAAGACGAGGCAGGAAGGGTGGTGGATTCGGGAATGCCGAAATACAAATTAAATCTGCACAAAATTTTCTATGATATCGTATAATTTAAATAGATGTAAAGAAAGATATATAATGTCGCTCCTTTATTTGTTTACTAAGAAATACTTTCATAATACCAATTAAACATTCATTTTAATGTCAAGTGAAATATTTTGCTCTCCTTTTGTCCTACCATGAAACTCTTAGAGTTTTCTTTTCGAAAAAGAAAAAATTATATTTCAAGAGGAAAGTGAAGAGTGTTTGTCAGTTTAGATATTAATATTTGTGTTTAACAGAAGCATATGTGCGTGAGACAAGGAGGCACAACTGGAAGTATAGGGGCTGGGGGAAAAGGTGGTTCGAGAAAGGATGAATCCACTCGTGCTTGTTGATATAGCATGAAGTGGTTTATTAGGCGCAGTGGCGTTGGAAAGAGTGAAAGTACGATAGTAAGTGCGTAGGTCCAGTCTAGGTCGGTATCATGAGGAAGGACACGAGGGCCGTGGCGGCAGATTACTAATAATGTAGCTCTTTGTAGAAAGTCTCTAAAACGTGAAGTGAAGATCTGGAAAGGTGCGCAGGGACGGCAAGGAGGAGGACATGAAGTTTTGTGGCACAATTCCTTAGCAACAACAATGTTATGCAGAGAGACCGCCGGCTGCATTCCAGAAAAGCTAGATCTATTAGTACGTATATAATATAATCATAGATTACCTAATATAAATGGCATCTATTGAGTTATAATAGTATATGATGTTGGAGTTGACTTAATATGTATAATCATATATATATGAGATTTATTTATATATATATAATATATATATAATATATACGTATATTATATATATATATTAAAAAATTTTATAATTTTTTAATTTTATTTTAGGGTTGGCAGTTAACCAGCCGGTTTTTTGAGAAAGAGCCCAACCCACGCATAGTTTTTGTGTCTTTTTTTCTAAACAAAACGAACATAACCGACGCGGAGAATCGAAAAAAGCTAAAATTGGGCAGAACACGGGATTGAGCATACGAGCTATTTGTATATATTCTATATATCTTAACGCTTCATCAACCTTACTTCTTATAGTACTGTATAGTAATAAGTAAAGTAGCGAGTATATATATATATATTATATATATATATATATTATATAATTATAATAGTATCTATAATATATATATATTTACGAAATACATAAATATATATTAAATATTATCATATATTAATATATATAATGATATATATATAATATATATAATATATATATATATATATATATATATATATATAAATATATATATATAATAAGTTATATAGTATAGTCGCTATATATAGTGCTTAGTTAGTATATATATACGTATAACTACTGGTATAATATTATAGGTGACGTTAATGTATTAGTTAGTATCTATCTAGATAAGAATTAGTAGTATGTAATATTAGCTTAACTCACATTCTAATCAGTAATAATATATATTATATTGATATATTTATTTATATATTATAAGTATATATAGATATATATATACTGATGTTAATATATTATATATATATAATATATAATATATATATATATATATAATTATATATTTATATTATATAATTATATATATATATATAATATATATAATGAGAGTATTAGTATATATATATATTATATTTAAAGTGGATCGGCAAAATAAGTGTTTGTATATTAATTATTAAAGATTCTTTAGTTGGCCAAATTTGGTGCCCCTATCATTAAATTTTAGAGCATTGCTGATTTTTTAAAGTTTTTGTATGGTTATGTTTGTCCACTTGTCAAATGTAGTTCAGCAATTAGCAAAAGGTCATCTCACTCATTGTGGGTTTGAAAGTAAACACCTGTCACCTAGTAATAGTGTGTTTTGGTGTGGATGTCTTGGCCCACAGAGCTTAGGCTTAGGCTCTTTTGCGACTCCCTGTTGTCTGGAGTGAGTAAAAGCAATGTTACGCTGATAAATAATAAAAATAATAACAATAACAAAGGAAGCATTTAATCTAG
>JABUQX010136484.1:0-19611 GCA_015478945.1 Trachelipus rathkii
CTCTCTCTCTTTTACATAACTAGACTTTAACTCTTTCTTTAAATAAGGGGCCCAAACTTGTGCACAATACTCTAATACTAGCCTAACATAGAGGTATTATAAAGTTTACTTATAACTCCCTTGCTCTTGCAAACAACATTTGCAATTTATTATGCCCAGCATCTTATTCTTTATTCCTTGCTTCTAAACATTGATTAGCTACTTTCAAATTACTTCTTATAATCTCACCTAAATCTTTTTCTTGGTCCACAGACTCAAGCCAATCCCCATTCATATTGTAATTAAAACTTTATTTGAGTAACCTAGGATGTAAAGAACCTTACTTTTTACTATTAAAATTCATTTGCCACTTATCTGCCCACCCAAGAAGTTTATCAAGATCATTTTGATTCTATACATCCTTCACTATTCCTAACTGAGGTAGCCACTTTGGTATCATCTGCAAACTTAGAAACCTTGTATTTAAGTCCCTGGTCTAAATCATTTATATATATGAAAAACAATAGTGGCCACAGCACTGAACCCTGTGGGACACCACTCTTCACTATTTCCCATGATGACTTATTGCCATTTAGTTAAACATCACTCTTTAATCCAACCATGTACCTTTCCACCTACACCATATTGCAATAACTTCATCAGCCTTATGTGGGGAACCTTATCAAAAGCTTTGCTAAATTTAAATATATAATATCAAGTTTTGAGGGAGTGTGCTTACCTGCTGACTCCGCCCCTTGTTCAACTATATTCTCTATGTCTCAGTAGTAGCACTTTCCCTCTGTGTTGGAAGCATGCACATGTCCAACCTATTCCAAAAAAAGGAAGCCGCTTTGATCCTTTTAACTATCACCATATAGCTCACACTTGTATTCTATCTAAGATCTTTGAAACCCTTCTTAACTCTCACTTCTTAGATCATCTGGAATCTCATCCCCTTCTTTCTGATCGCCAGTTTGGCTTTCAGCGCTCGAGGTCTGCTGGCAATAAACTTTCCTTTCTAACCAATTTATGCTTGTGTTGTGTCGCTTGATATATTCAAAGCATTTGACTGGGTATGGCACACATTGCTGTTATCCAAGCTCCCCTCCTTTGGGTTTCCTCCTTCTCTAAGTTGCTTTCTTATGTCTAGCTTTCTTTCAAATTGCTCAATATTGGTTGTTATTGATTGGGTGATTTCCTCTTCTCTTTTTACTAATAGTGGTGTTCCTCAGGGTTTTGCCTTATCTCCTACTTTATTCCTACTTTTCATTAATGATCTCACCTACTCATCTAACTCTATCCACTCATATACTGGTGACTTGACCCCTCATTCTTCAACTCGTTTCAATTCTGCTCCCTCTTTTACTTCTAGAGTTTCCTCTTGTCTTAATCTTCTGAGTTCTATCTCACTGATCTGGATAGAATTTTCTGGTGGGGTCGTCTCAACCTTGTGAAATTCAATTCTTTAAAAACCCAACTTCTATAGATCTCCCTCTCTAAGACACCTTCCAACCTTCCTATCTCTTTCAATGGTTTTCTTGTCTCTCCTGTTGACAATATAAACATCCTTGGCCTTAACATAAACAAAAAAATGTCTTAGAAACTTCACATCACAATGGTTGCTAGGGCCTCATAGAAACTGCGAATGAATTTAATGAGATTTTTCCCCCTTCTCAGTTACTCCAGCTATACAAGGGTCTCATCAGCCCTTGTTTGGGGTACTGCTCTCATATTTGTTCCTCAGGTTTTGGATAGGGTCGAGTCAAGGTCCAAAGGAGCTTATAAACTGTTCACCTGTACTTTCCAGTTCATGACCCTCTCTCTTTGGCTGTGTTGGTGCTTTATCTCGACTCTCATTTTCACGTGACTGGTGCTCAAGTATTATCAACTTACATACACTCTGCTGTGGCGCCTCTTAGCACAGGGGTGTGTCTGCATGTGATTTGTGTTGACTAGTGATAACTCCAGACCAGTTGCACATTGCTTCCTTCTTTCCTGCCACTTCTGTTCTGTGGAATTCTCTTCCATATTCTGAATTTAATCTCCCCCACTTTAAAGCCTGCATCTGTGCTCATACGTAATTTGCGTTGGTGAACTTTTGACGCATATAACACCCCCTCCTTGAATAGGGCTCTACCTGTGAGTGGTGGTGACAACTGTAAAAAAAAAAATTCAGTAAAAGGGTTGTTAATTTTTGAATGGCTTGCTACAGGAGGTTGTTGAGTGTGGCTCTATTGCAACATTTAAGAAGGGTATGAATCTTAGGTATATAAATGGTTTAGATATCATATGGTATATTCTGACTAAGCTGAATTGGCAGGTATTTAGTTACATTAGTTATTAAGGTTAAACTGCATTTTTTCTTGTAGTTGTAGACTTTGTGTATAATATAAGTAATTGACAAGCCCTAGGGTGCTTTGTGGATTTGCGTGGGCATATTAGGTGATTGGTTCTATTAGTTTGACTGGGACAGTTTTGATAGGCCCATGTGGCTTCTTACACTGTCTTTTATATTCTAATAATTTATCAATAATGAATAATTAATGACCTGAACACAATAAGGAATTACTGTATATTGATATAGTATTGTTTTTATAGGCCCATGTGGCTTCTTACTGTCTCTTTATTTCTTATGTTCTAATAATTTATCCTTTCCTACAATATCTGACAGAACACAATAAGGAATTACTGTATATTGATATATTGAAGTTTTTTTTAATCATGTATATATGGCAAAGCAAAGATAAGCAGGCAATGACAGAAACACCATTGCTGGTACCTATTCTTAAACTTGGAAAATTGCACACTGGCCCATCATCTTACTGGCCAATTGCCTTAAAAGTTGTTTATGCAAATTATTGGAAATAATGGTTTTATAATGACTTAAGAAATTTTTAAATAAAGATTTAGTACTTTCTTATCAAAGTGGTTTTAGAAAAAAAAAAAATCTAGAACAGACAATCTTTTGTTTTTAGTATTCAAGAAGCCTTTATGATAAATTCTTTATTATTATTATTAAAATAAGAGGGTTTTGGAATAAAAGGGGAAATTATTGTTGGTAATTATTTTATCAAACCTGCCCCTTTGGGTTTGGTTAATACATAAACACAATGAAAATATCAAGAAAAATAATGGAGATAATATTTACAGTAAAATTTGTTTAATTCTGGACTAGTGTCCTAGTCCACTTCTAAATTGGTGGATTTCGGTGGGATAAAGACTATTCATATGCTGTAGTCATATTACAAGTGTAGGGATGTCAGTGGAAATGATGCTAAACACAGTTTGATCGGTTTATGGGACCATACAGCAGACTAAATTTTCAAAGAAAACCACCTAGTTGGCACTTTTTTGTATCCTGCCTGGTTACTGAGTTAAAAGTTCAAACTCAATTAACCTTGTATAAGATTCAAGGAAAGTAGTTGAGAACTGGGTTCTTTTAGGAGAGTTAAGGAGTAAATTTATTCACTTAATAAGGTCTTGTAAAAAATGACATAGTTCTTAAGGTTTTACCAGTTTAAGAAAAAAAGATCATATTTAATTATTTTGCATTTAAACTTAAATTCAGAAACACTTTATTATAGGTACTTTATAGATATCTTAAGTTTTGGGGCTGGAGCTATATTATTTTTTCCTTTCTGTATCTATTTAGATACAGGTTTAAAATAACTGAATCTTATCGAAATTAATGGTGGTTGATGATATTAAAACTTATATTAATTACATTGAATCTGCATTGTCATATAGGCTAGTTAACCAGCCTGGATGCAAATTTTTCCTCATCAAAATGTTATTTAGAATTACACATAGAGCTTATTTGGTATTTATATATATATTGGAGTCAGTGTTTTAGTGCAGTAAGAGTTACTTATTTTCACTCAAAAAACATATAATTAATGTTTTTAAAATATCTTTTTCAGGTTATTTTTTATTTAGACTGTAATTTAATAAGTGAGCAAAATGTCTTCTTTGGAACAACTTGAAAATCAGCTTGAAACATTTATAGAAAATGTTCGGCAAATCGGAATACTAGTTAGTGACTTTCAGCCACAAGGTCAACAGGTTTTAAATCTGAAGTTGTAAGTACAATATATATAGGGTGATTCAAAACCTCTCGACAAACTTATATATATATATATATATATATATATATATATATATACTCTACTCATATACTATATCATATATATATATATCTCTCCCCAAGGAGTGATTCAAAACCTCTGCGACAAACTCGGAGGCTGATAGAGCAAACGAAGGAACATTTATTGTTAAGTAACCTATGTTTTTGTATGAGGCTTAGTTTCAAAGTTACAGATGATAATTCTAGTTTATGTTGTGTGACAAGTCGCATGTGGTTATCGACGATTTGGGTTACTCAATTTTAATGTGTTTGTGCGTGCATACATGTGTGCATAGCGTCCTCGAACACGTGGCAATACCTTTACCTTGCCCAATTCATCGTTGATTCAGTACAGTGTAGGCATCGATTACGAATGAATCACTATACTCTTCCCGAGTTGTTTAACAAAATATCCTTATTGTTACCTCTATCAACCTTCAGAGACACAGATGTACGCACGCACACATACATAACATTAGAATACCCAATCTCTCCGTACGAAGTAATGACACGTCAAACAACATCACCTGGTGTGCCTTACACGCCATCCAGTAACTTTGTACGAAGTGTCATACAACATAACATTTAACAATAAATGTTCCTTATAAATAATGTATTTACTGCATTTATTTATTTGCTTTTTAAAATGAAACATTATTAACATACAAAATAAGTTTTATATCACTATGTAGATTTTTTTGAACAGTTAATTTAAAAAAAAAAGTTATAGCTATATAAATATATAAAGCTAACCATAGGGAAACTTCGCATACTGGTATAAATAGCATTAATGATTGGGGTATATATAAGAGAAACATTATATACCTAGTAACTTGCTATATATATTGAAGTATCACTGGTCTCCAGTCATGAGCCTTCAGCTGTATGCAGCAAACTACAAATTCGCCATTTCCCATAAGCTGGCATAAATTAAGTAACTTGCAGTTCTTTCCCAGCCCTACCTGATGTCCTTTATTATCTACCATAATTAAATAAAAGGCTAAATTATCCTCAGAACACTTGTGAGAGTTGATATCAGTACCTCTGTCCTACCAGGTGATAATGAAATCAACCATGTTATGAGTATGTATAGAATGAAGAATGAAGAGAAGGCTAAGAGGCAAATTAAGAAAAACATTGGGGAAAATTAGTTCTTGTTGTGTAAAGCAGAACTATAGTGTAGAAAATATTTACATTATACTGTATATATATATATATATATATATATATATATATAATAATATATATATAATATAGCAACTAACCAATATATATATATATATATATAACTATATATATATATATATATAATATATATATATATATATATATATATATATATATATATATATATATATATAACATATATATATATATATACATATATATATATATATATATATATATATATACTATATATATATATATATATATATATATAGTATATATATATATACTGATGGCTGGAATATCTTGACTTGGTTCAGACTGAGGCTGGGTTACTATCACCCTGATAACTGTGCACCTTTCCACTTTGTATGGGCCCACTAGTGGAAAAACATAAAATAGTAACCTTTCCCCCGATTATCGTGGTAAAATAAATAATAAATAAGTAAATACATATATATATACCTGAATATTAAGAAACTAGAAAGTTTTTAAAATGCAAATAGAAAATTTTAAAATGCATTCGTTTTATTGAAGCTAAGGATTACCCATATATTAGTTTATCATACATTTCCATGTATAATTAGATGATTCTGATTTCAGTCATCAGTATTTCAATTTATGGCTTTATAATGATATTTAAAATACTTATTGTAGATAAGATTATAATCAGAATACCTAATGTTATCCAACCTTCAAAACTGTAAGAATAAGAAAGTTTTTTTTTTTTTTCCTAATGTTGGTGTGTCACATCCTAAGGCATTCCATTTCTGTTTAATTAAAATCATTCCATGGATATTCATATTTGATTTCTGTAGTGGATCTTATACCCTAAGACCCTAATTAGTAACTCAGTTATACTTTTGAAAATTGCTATCATTTCTTTATAGCATATTTGTATTGTTTTCAATGTACTTCACCAATTATCCACTGTATTTTAGTAATTCCTAGAGATCATAGCATATTATTGTCATTTCGTGAACCCATCACTTCATGGTGAAAAAGAATTAAGGAAACATTAATTCATAAATCTCATCAAAGATATTTTTGGTATTTTGCTAAAATTACAGAAACTAATTAATGTGAACTATGTGATTGTCTCTTAAACTACTACTACTATTTTTTATTTATTTAGTTTTTTTTTTTTTTTTGGGGGTCTAGGATTGAATATTCAGTTACAAAGTTCTCACTCATTGTTTTGAAAGTTAGATAAATTCTGTAAATTGCTGCAGGCAGTTAGTTAGCCTTCTGTAATTTTATCATTTTGCAGATATGTGTATTCTATGCCAATCTTTTTAAGCACACCTCTAAAACATAGTAAACCTATAGATATGACACCCGTCTTATTTTCAATATATATACTTGGTACATTTTTTAAAGCTTCAACTTAACAAAGATAGCGCCAGATTTCAACTTTGTAAACTCCATTAAATTTAAAATAAATCTGTTAGTGATGTAACATTATCAGACTCTGGCCAAATATCCTGCCTTATCAAAAAGCTCTATCTCAGCCAGATCTATAAAGATTGAAATATTTTTTAAATTTGAATATTTGGTTTTGTACAAGAATAATCCACTTATTAGCTTTAAGCATATTTAGCTTTAGTTTTGTGCATAGCTATAAGAAATTGCTGTATTTACATATGTAATGGATAGATAATGTGAGATTTATTTTTACTGAATGATCCTTTTATGGCATCTTGTAGATTTTTATAATTAAAAGTGCATCTGATGTATTGTAGTTAACGTATCTTTAAATTTTTAATAAACTTGCTTTCAGTAATATGTTTTATCATTATTTAAGTGATTCTTTTCTTTAAACAATGTACCTATTTCCTATGTTTAAGTATTCAAAATATTATTCATGAAAATACATAAAATAATGTCACTTACTTAAAAGACAGGTTTAATGTATCTAAAATAAATTAATTGAAAATTTACTATACACCTTTGCAATGTATCCAGTTTGTGAATTTTTCAGGGATGGGTGTGACGGGAAGGAAGCCTGTTTTTATTCAGAGCTTTTTTTTTTTTTTTTTAACCTTTTGACATTGTTTCCAATATGAATTGCCAGTTTTGAATGGCTCTATGTAAAAAAAAAAAAACCTTCACATTTAGATGTATACAGCTAAATAAAAGTTTTAGATTTATGCAACCTTATTTTCTCTATATCATATCAAATTTTAAATATTTTTCACAATAAATTTTTTTTGTCTGGAAGTCATTGAAGGTTAAATTTACGATCACAAATACGTCCAGTAAACCTAATCTTCTTCCCATGTAGAACGTAATTCCATCTCCCAATCTTCTCAAAGCACACCTGTAAACAAAAATAATCAATCTTATACCTTTCTCTCTCCCTCCTTTTTTCACCCACTTCTCTTTCCCTTCCCATAGACACCAACTTAATCCAATACCCCCAAACACACTCCCACCCAACACTACACAAGTACTCATAACAATCACACCTCCAGAAATAACACTCTTAAAAACAGGCTTTACGCTTTTCAACTCACTCTTCAACATCACTAACCACTTTTCATTATCATCACACCGGCTCAGTCAAACATTATAATCACTACGTCTCATTCCACCTTTTCCACCGTACAACTCTCTCACTCCTTTTTCTCATCTTCACTGCTCTCATACCCATACTTTTTTCTCCAAGCATCGAAACTCAACTTCTTTTTGTCGTATTCTTCGTTTTTATCTTCCTCATCACTCTTGCTGATCCCACACACAAACCCTCCTTTTTCTCCAACATCTTCCTTCACATTCACCACTTTTGTAACATCAACATTACCTTCCTCACTAGGCTTCACTTTACTCATATCATCTTCACTACTATCATTATCTTCAAGTTCACTACTAGCATTTCTCTCGCTTCACTTTACTCATATCATCTTCACTACTATCATTATCTTCAAGTTCACTACTAGCATTTGTCTCTGACTTAGCTCCACTTTTGCTGCTGACACATAGCATGACCTCTCATCTATATAATCAACATATTTTCTCTTTTATACCATCTTCAGTGAACTCTAAATCACATATATTTTCAATTAACTTCATAATCTCTTTATTTTCACTTTCCGACCTATACCCTGAATTACCAGTATTCACACCTACACTAATACCTATATCCATACTAAGAAGTTGCCCTTTATCATCTCTTGGCACATATTCACCGGAATTTTCACTCTATTCACATTAGGACTCTTCCCTACCACCATATTCCCATACCTTCTATCAGTCTTCATATTACAATACTTCCATAAATGATACTCAGAACCACATATGTCACTTCTGTATGTATCCGAATCTATTCCTTTTGTTCATACCCTCACTATACTCCCTACATACCTTTCATTGTCCCTCCAACTAGTTCTTACCTCATTCCTTTCACTACAGTTCCCATAGAAAACCTGTTTCTTAACTCTTTCATCCTTATACATTGGTCTCCCATATCCTCTCACTACATCTGTCTTCTCACTTGCTGTATTCATCACTTGTACTCTTGTTACATCTTGACCTCCTTTACTACATCCCACCCATTATTCGGATTCCTAGGACACTTGTATGCAAAATGAGGAAACTTTGATCTACATATTACACACTCCCTAACATTTCCAAACCTATCCCTGACATTTAATCTTTTACCATCTACCCACTCACCATTGTTACTGCTGGACCCATCACCCTCCCCTTTTACTCCTCTGACTTGCATACCATATACTACCTGATTCTTCTGCCACCTTCACTCTATCCTCCCCTTTTTCCTAATCCATCACATTCATTCACCAATGAATCACAAAAAGTTTTAAAATCCCACTATCCCTTACCACAATAAGCTAAAACCATCTGCCTCTGATTTGTACCAACATTAGCTCCCTCTAATAAGGGTACACACTTCAAGTCTTCACCCAAATCCACTTCATCCACAATCTTACACTTCTGTTCCACCAACTCATACCTATTCATATATTCCCTTATTGATTCATCACCTTTTCTTTTAACATAAAAGTATTCACATATCCTGTCGTATCTGTCTCTCTGCTTCTCTTTGGTGTACTTTTCATCCAACTCTTCTATAATTACATTCATACCTTCTTTACTCAAAAACTTCCAATCCAAATGACAAACACACTCAAATACCTTGGCCCCCAAACTCATAATCTCACCCACAGGTTCTTCACTCTCTTCACCACATAAGTCATACCATACCTTCACTTTCTTTTTCCACATGTCATACACTTCCATATTTGCTTCACCATCAAACCCTGGACACACCAGATGAAAATGTCTCAACAAATTCAACTCCCTCTCTTACAGTACCACCACTACCTTCACCATATCTACCCATCTTTCACCTCAAAAGAAAATTAACTACACAAGACAGTACTATATTATAGACAACACCCAACACTACTAACCTCAGAGCCCTTATTATTATATTTTATTATTATTGAAAAAAAATGTGTGATAGCAGAATATAAGAAATTACTTACTTACATCTAATAGGTTGATAAACCGTATGAAGAGGATATTAGTGAAAGTCTGAAACAATAAACTAAAAGAAACTTTCTAATAGATAGGTAAAATATTATCTAGTTAAATAAATGAATTACTTAGCAATTTTTAATAACAAGTACTACCTGGCAGATTACCAATTTACAAGGTATAGAGGTACTTCTAAAACTAGAAGTACCTGCAGCAGACAATTATTACTTTCTTTTTACTACCCGCTACTTCAACACTACACAAATCTACACAAAGTTAATTTATTGTTCCAAGTTTCCACCATAAATTCTGGATCCTCTTCTTCCTTTTCTATCCATCCTCCACCATCAGCAATTCTTCCTTATTCCCACTATACCATCAACTTCAGGTTATATCTTCTTATTCATTACTTATTTATTCCTTCTATTTTTACCATATATTTTATTACTTAGCAACTGCAAAATAAGAATACAAAAGTAATTAACAATATCAACAAAAACATAAAACTTATTCTAAACTCTTAACTACATTCTAATCTACATCCGGTCTTTGGACTGGAGCACTAATAAAGTAAACTTCTTCTACAAGACGTCCATCCTTTCCGGTTGATTCATTTTCTCACCATCATCAGCCATGCCTGAAATAACATAAAAACAATCACTTATAATAGGCTTGATAATTAATTTATAATTGATGAGAGTAGCCTCCATATAAGCATAATAATAGATGCTATAATAACGAATACTAATGCAACTCATCTATATAATAGTATTATATAAAATATATATTATATATATAATATATACCCGTATAATAACTATTACCGGATATATATATATATATATATATATATATATTATAATATATATATATATATAATAATATATATATATATCACAGTATAACTACTATATATATATAATAACGATATAAATATATAATATATTATATCGTATAATAATCCAAGAACGCCTCCGTGCGCAGGAGGTTGCAATCACTCGCCTCCTCATACGCCAGAGGACGTCTTGGTTACAAATCCTCGCGCAGTAACCAGTTGGGTTGTGATCTAATCCTGGGGCCAAGAATTAAAACTTGACTGTGAACACGTTGTGGCGCTGGTTTGGGATAGCCCGGCCTTAAAGTTCGATTTTCCTGTGGTCCCCCTTACCCCCCTGCTAGGGGATTAAAAGCACCGTTTAACTAGAAAGTAGTTTCTTATATATACTTTACTATAATATATTATAATTATATTCACTTATTACATACAGTCATATATTATATATCAATTATATACTGATATATAATAATATAAATAGTATAAATATTATATATAATATATATATATATATATATATTTTCCTTTCACTTTTCTAGGCAGAATATGATAACAAATATGCAAGATATTGACAAATTAAGAACAGCTGTACAAGATGTACATGTCCCTTTGGAGGTGTTTGAGTAAGTAGTAGTTGTTGTTTATAGTTTACAGAATTTGAATTATTTGTAATGTTGCTATCATTTTGTGTCAAATTTATATAATTTATTTTGATTCGTTGTAAATTATTATTGTTTTTTAATTAATCTGTGCCTTCTATGAAATATGATTTTTTTTTTGTCTGTCCAACTGTATACATGTATATGCCGGTATTCATAGAGAAACTCCAGAGATACTACAGCCTTCCTCTTTATAGTGTAGGCAAGAGTTTATGGATTATGTATTTCTACCTAGCTTTAAACAGTTAGTCTATGTAATATATATACAATATGTTAGTGTTGTATGGTTTAAAGTTTACAGAATTTGAATTATTTGTAATGTTGCTATCATTTTGTGTCAAATTTATATAATTTATTTTGATTCGTTGTAAATTATTATTTTTTTTTAATTAATCTGTGCCTTCTATGAAATATGATTTTTTTTTTGTCTGTCCAACTGTATACATGTATATGCCGGTATTCATAGAGAAACTCCAGAGATACTACAGCCTTCCTCTTTATAGTGTATCAAGAGCAAGAGTTTTGGATTATGTATTTTCTCTTACCACATTTTTAAGCTGTAAACAGTAGTCTCTATGTTTAATATATATTACCAACGTTAGATCGTTGTTATGGCCGGTTGTTTTCAAGCCCAGAGTGCGGCAATTTTCAATTCATTTATAAGGGTGGTGCACTGGCGAATTGAACCATTAATCGCCGAACTTCTGAGTTTACGAGCTGGTATACTCGCTTTAAAAAGAAAGGGGCCTTGTCGCAGAATCTAGATGAACTGAGCTGTTGGTGCAGTAACCGAAATCAGCGTTCGGTAATTGGGTGTACACCATTTGCTAGCCAGCAGGGCTGCACTACTTTTCTGTGAAAGTTGGGGATAATCGTTTAAGATTATTACTTGATATCAGAAATTCCTAAAAAATCAGGAAATTTAAAAAATTTTCAAAACATATTGTATTATGATCCTTGGACAAAGTTGCATATTTTGATATATTTTTTCCTTTAACTGTTATATATTGGAATAAGAGTGTAATTGATAAGTGATATGAAATGGATGCGGAGTAGAAAGAAATATAGAAATAAAAGTAATCAAAACATTAAATACCATTACATTTTCTATTTTAGTTCATATTAAAATTTATTCCTCTAGTTAAAAAGTTTTTAAGTATGTTCATTCCTTTAGATTTGAAGTTGAAAGAAATTCAAAATGGTTTTAGCTAAAACTTTAGACTTTCTATATCTTTTTTCTTTTTAGGTGATTATACTTTTTGAGTGTGTTTTTTTTGAGGTTTAGACGAAGTATTTTGGATTTTTTGTGTACAGTTATAAGGTATTATTTTTATTTATAAAATGACTTTCAACAGAAAAAAATACTTATTAACGAATCCATGGTTTGGAAACTTCAAATCTGAACCCGACAGTTTATCGAGGTGGTTGGGTAAAGGCCTGATAGGTTACCAAGGCATCTGTAATATGTAAGAAAAGATGCTTGATCTCACTTACGCATGTATGCCAAGCCAAAGTTCACATTCACGGGGAAAACTCATTTGAATTTGACCAAAACTCAGCAGGACCAACCATCATTGGAAAAACTTTTCGTTATGTGTATCTTAATAATACAAGTATGAGTGAAGTGTGTAGTCACTGAAAAGTTATGTTCATTCCGATCAACTTCTAATATACTCGAACCCCGATTGTAAATACCCTGAGTGTTCTATTAATTAATAACCAACCAAAACCAGTTTATCAATCAGTTTCATCCTTTTGCATTAATGATGATGTTTACATAGATCTGAATACTATTGGGCATAAAGGTGGTGGATGATAAAAGTCTTTAAACTCGTGTGCAGGTATAGGGGAAACATTTAAGAATTAATGTTTCCAGATAGTGCTGTAGCTTCAATTTTAAAATGGGCGCTGATGAAATGTAAATATGTGATTACCATTAGGGACTTGCTCCATACTTATTTCTAGAAAAGCTCAAAAGCACAATACACTACTCTTGCCAGTGGAAGCTCATTCTAGTCCCTTGGATTAAAATTCAAAATATTCTTGGATGGTGATTGTCTTTCTAAGAGATTTGATTAGTTTTTTTCTTCTATTGTACCTGGAAATCAATGTTTGCGGAAGTGTGGCAAATTTATAAATTATGACCGAGATATCTTCTGCAACAGATTTTCAGAGCTCTAGGAAGGAAGGTTTTCTATACATAAGCAATTTTAGTTGTAGGATATCATGAAAGAACTAGTAGTCAGATTCTCCAAGTAGTGACAGTGGTGAACAATGAAATAACAGTTTTGTAAACGAGTGTGATTTTGTTATGTGACAATATGTAAGAGAGCCCATTAAGCGCAGATATTAAGATACTCTTCATAAGAGGTCAAAATAAAGCCAAAAAGATGAAGAGGAATAAAAGGTTCGAAAAAGAAAATTATCGCATAAGATCTATCACTGAAGAGCATTGAGAAAAGATTTAAAATGAAAGTTGATCATAAGAATATACTAAATAAAACTCAAAACAATTAAAAGGAGAAAGAAAAAGAGTTGAACATAAATATTCCCCTGTTAAATCTAAAGGCCTTCAAAAACTATTACTCTCAGGTAACTAACACCCACCTCTATTAACTATATGACGGATTTTTGTATCTCTGTATAACAGTTTATTACAACATAAAGTCTTTTCTTATTTGTTTAATAGCTACCATTGTAGCTATATCGGATATACTAGGTGACTTAAAACGTGAGACTATCAAATAGATCGTGAGGGAATCTTACACCTACTGTGAAAACACAGTGCACCCTCCCCGGTCCCGGACATAGTGAACCGGGCTTTTCTTCGTGGTTTCCTATTCCATAACTTACCAACTCCTATGTTCCTCCTACAGGGAAATCCACACTTATTTCCCTTCTTTTAACTAATTCTCTCCTTCCCAGGATTTTGTAACTATCAAAACTGGATAAGACAGAACAAGAGTCTAGCTATATTAAGAATATAAATGATAAAAAAGGCTAATACATAGCTGGTACCATAAGCGTGCATTTGTCATGCTAATTCGTTGAGAAACTTCCATAGAAGCCAAGCAGTACATGAACACAGACAGCACAAGCCAAGACAGCATATGCTGAAAAAAAATACAAAAAATAAAAACTCTCATACTTTAATCTTCCGTCAACCCGCATTTTTCCTCAACATATTCTTTTGATAGCTCCAGCAATCTACCTCCTTGGTAAGACATATCAGGTCTAACTGCTTTTCGTACTTCTCCCACACTACTTTCTTATATCACCAGCTCTACATATTCCTCATACACATGATGTTCACATTGCAAGTTGCTCTCAACGGTGTTGGCCTGATAACACCGCACTCTGAACAGAGTTTTACTGTCAGTATACATAACACTTCACAACCACCCACCAAAATTTCTTCCAAAACGTTCACTGCAACGTGTATACCCCTCGTTGTGCACCTGTCAACCAAGAGCCATAGCCTCCGCTCAAAGTAAGCCTTGCAACTGCTACGCATACCATTTTGACTTCACACAATGACACTATTCCCACAACCATCCTTTACGACACAATATACCCCGTTGGTGGATGCACTCGTCCTTTCCGTTCCATAGACCATCTGTAAACACCTTCTACTTTCCACCATCTCTTTCTAATTTCGCCAACCATATCCCATGTCAGTTTTTTTTCATGTCTTCATTCTACAGTTCAATTAAATGAACTTTTCTCTTTACTCAACTTTACCCCTTATAAAATACCTGCTTCTGTTCACCACACCCAGCACAACATTAGATCAGGTCTAGTTGACCACATATACACAATTCACCCCCCTTGCCCCAGCCAAAGCCTAAACGCAGTTAATTCTTTACTTCCATGTCTCTCACCATATATATTCCGGATTATCAGGTATTTTATTCCTCCATATACCTCTCAACCTGCGCCAGCACACACCACTCTTTTTAATCATGTATGCTTTACCCTATGTACTATGAAACTCTGTCTTTCTTCCAGAACCTATTTCTAAGTTTCTTTTCATTCTTCTATCACGTATTTAAAAACCTTCAGATCTACCAAAACACAAATCATTCAACATGCCGTACACAGAGTCCCTTATTAACTTACCCTTTCCTCCTCCACCAAAACAACACATATCCTAACTTCGAACACCCCCTAACTCTATAATCACAGTGATACATTGTCATACCACGCGCCCTATGCGGCAATCCTTAACCATACAACTCGTTTTTCTTCAATCCCACATACTTTTCTCCTGCTTCTTTTGGTGCATTACACATAGTTTTCCTTTTTAATCACCATCACGCTGTAAATAACGCCGTTTTTTTTATCAATCGATTGACAAATCCACCCTTCACGCTTTATTATATCTAAAGACATAGTTTAACCTTCACCAAGAACACGTGTGCCTCGGCACAAAGTTCCCCTGCACATTCTCCTAAAACCCTAAGCCACGAGCCTTAGCTTTACATATTGTCCTGTCCTCCACTAATTTTATCCGGTTATAACCCATCTATAGAGATTTTCTTTTGTCCAACATCCTTTTACTCCTCTCTATACACATCCTCACTCCCCATTACAATTTCTTCAGCATTTTGCTCCCGTAAAGACCTCTCACTCCCATCACATCCCCTTAATCCAAAACCTCTTCAGCTCTCTATACCGTTCTACATTCCTTATAATCATTTAATCTATCCAACTCTAACTCGCCACTGTTCACATTCTGTATGTTAAAATGATCACTCTAGTTTTTAGTGGTCGCTTTCCCCACCCTACCTTAAAACTTTCACATCTAGTTTTTCTTCTGTATCTTTATTTGTGCAAGTGTACCTCTTACCCACCTTGATCCTCTCCACCCTTCTCTCTTCAGCTCCACTTGCTCCTCTATCGTCCTCTTCAAAAATAGGCAACCCTACCACTGGGGTAGAATAAGCCTTAATTAGTTCCTCAAAAGTTCTATCAGTGGGGAATGATTCCCTTAAAACGGTTGGTTCACAACCGTCAATCTTCTTTTTTCTTTTTCCTCACCCTCTTTCTTTAGGTTATTCCTGCTATTGCTAGGATATGAACCCTAGATACCGTTCGTTACGCATCCCTGTCGGTTTTAAAAATAAGCCATGTAACCTTCAACGCCATTACTTTTGTACGTACAGCCCATTCCTTATCTATATTTTTTTAAATAATAAACATTCTCCAATTTCAGCCATTTCAATGGTGACCCGTATTCCGGTCCTTGCTTCATTTGCTCTCTTATCCCGTTCATTGATGTCTTGCTGAATGTGTTGTTTTTCCTAGCTCAAATGTACGTGCCTTAAGAGTATGCAAAACACCATTTCACTTTTTACAGACCTAACCGCTTACACTTTCCTCCTTTTCATCTTGCAATTAGGAACTGCGGCAATTTTTCCATATTACCAACTGATTTGGAATAACCTACCTTCTATTAACAGCTATCTCTTAAGCTGGACAGACTGCCTCAATGAGAATAGCCTTTGTTCAGCTTCCTTCATGCGAGTTCATACTTCTCATGCCATCTCTAAAGTAAAGCCACCATCCTTCTCATCACTGTTCTCATTGCTCCTATTTGGACTTCTTGCATGCCGTGGCCCACTGTACCATACTGAACCTCTCCGGTAGATTTCATTCCTTCATATTTAACTCTAGCCCATTGTCACTAAAAAACTCTCAGTGCTCCAAAATAACCAGTGATCCACTTTTCCAATATTCACTGCTCTATACAATCTCTTTTGTTTTACTCCTTAACCCCAAGCTTGCCTGAACAAAACTGGTTCCAAGATCCACATCACATATATTCTCAGACCTTCTTAATCACCCGAGGCCATTGCGACGTCTCATTAAAACCTCTGCTAGAGTTAAGCCCACCAGACTGGACGTCTCGGATCCTTTTGGTAATTAATGCAGGCATTTGCCAATCTCCACTACGTCTGTTTAACACTCACGTAGTAGCTTAGGACCGCTCATTCCTTATCCTCATTCTTCTTTAATAAGCATTCCCTCACAATTTCCGAATAATCTATCTCTGCCTTGGTGACCAAATTTGTAATATGGAGTTTAGTGACATTCTTTCCTTCCGTCTTTCCTTTGAGCACTCACCTCTTTTATACCTATACCACCAGAACCTCTTCAACAGTACACCCGTAAAGGTAAACTTAATGACCTTACTCTTATCCATCACTGAACCTCTAAACCATCCAATTCACTTAGAACCGCAACACTATTGTTCTATTCACCTTAATTGTTACACGAAACATTTTAAAGACTCAATCCAATAACCAGTGGTATACTCCCTTTTACTAACTCAGTAGTTCTCAACAAAAACCTCTTACCTTTATCCACGTGAACTAGATTGATCTTTTCACACTTTTAAGGTAGTTCAACCGAAACACATAACTCCCATCTCGTATTTCCATAGTTTCTTCCATCTTCTTTCTCTCTTCCTTACTGAAACTACCCAATAAGCGGCCTAATTATAAAGCTCTTCAATAACTTTTCTTTGAACACCCTGTATACAATTGCACATTCACTCATATTCTCATCATAATCTCATTCTCTTATTGCCAGATCTACAAAATATCATTCTCGTCTTCTCCTTAACTTTCACTTCGGTTCTACACTTACTTCATCCTTTCGCATAACTCTCTGCTCTCCTTGTGCACGCCACTGAAACAGACTTCTCTGAAACGCAATATTCTTCGACATAGCAGCAACCATGGTATATCCTTGAACTTAACATTTACACATTCATTATCTGTCCATGTCTTATTTTGCTAAGTGTTCTCTTATTCACGCACCGGAAATTGTGATTCTTGCTAACTCTCCATCTCGTTCCGTTCTCTTGTCATACTATTCATGACTCACCCACCTGACTTTAATCCCACCAGTTTCATTCTCCTTTTCCTATCCCTTTTCACAAACCACCAGCAAAGCCTCCTTAAAAGTCTTAAATACCCATGCCTCTTAACCCAATGCTAAACTCCATCTTTCTTTGGACCCATCCACAATTTGCTCCCTCTAACAAACTGCACAACATTTAAGTTCCTCACCCAAATCATTCTGCCTCCCTTCTGTACACTTCTGTTCCACTAACTCATATCTATTCACATATCTAATCTAGTCTCTCATTATAATCTGCTGTTCTTTTCACATGAAAAGGAACTCCAGTATTTCTATCGATACCTATCTTGTTCCTCTTGTACCATAATGTTTTCCATCCAGCCTAATCAAATCTTTTTCACATCCTTCATCCTGTCTCAATCTTGAAACCTTCAATATCACATACATGACCAAAACTTCTTCTCACAAACCCAAATATTATTTCACCCTGCTAGGACAGTCGAGCGAGTTTTACCGCTCACACTAAGGTACTCACACGTCCACTCCTTCCTACCATACAACTCAATATCATTGGGATTAACCCCATCTCCATTAAACACGGACACAACCTTCTACTCCACTTCACCCTTATCATTCTTTTTTCCGCTCATTGTAACAACATCGTCCCCATCAGAGCGTGATAACTCGAACTACGCTTGCTTACCCCGATTGTTTAAAATAAGGCCATACACACAGAACACCCCTAAATACTTCAGTAATACACAGGCCACCTTCTATTTAACCATATGACGGGATTTCCTTAATTGCAAGTAAATAACAGTTCTTCAACTGACACGGCTTTCCCTTTGTCTTTAATGGCTACCACTGTAGGCTATAGGATATACAGAGACTGTAATACTAGCGCAGTTAAATAACGCCTCGGATGGTGAATATACCAGCCTACGTAAAACCAGCAACCCTCCCCTCGGCCCACGACCGTGGAACCCCTGCTTTCTCGTGTTCTCTGTTTCACTTAGCCTACCTATGTTCCTCCTATCCAGAGGAGTACTCACACACTATTTCCCTTCTTTTACTAAATTTATCTCTTGGGCTCAACTACCAACCATCTAAACCTGGAAAGACAGAAACAAGAGTAGCCTATAAAAAGAAATAAACTGAAATAAATAAAGTGCTTCATACATAGAGACAAGCGTGCATGCGATGCAATTCGTGGAAAACAATCACATAAACCCCTAAGCAGTATCAAGAACACAGAAGACGACAAGCCCAGTACAGCATGGACGAAAAAAATCAAATACAAAAACCTCACTCTCAATTTAGAATGTTGTTGATAACAGGTGGAGGTGATCGCACGCTAGGCTAGTTAATGTACAGCTTTTTATACTTATTTTCTTTGTGTATAATATTAACTGTTTAATTTTGGAAAAATCAAAAAAGAGGAGTGCGTTTGACGCTATGCGAAGGTAACTGCTGATTACTGC
>JABUQX010136485.1:0-29856 GCA_015478945.1 Trachelipus rathkii
CCCGGCGTATTAATCGCCGTACGCGGAAACAATTTTTCGCACATACGCTTCCACCGTTAATTCTTCAACGCCTGTATCATCGGATAAAAAGGTGCGAAAAAATTCCCGAAAACACCATGCTGATCCGCCTATTATCTCGCTTATGGCCCGCAAACTTCTGATATCATCTCTGATCCCGGAGTTGTGGCGGACGGGTTGGGTTATCACTTCGCGTCCTATCGGCGGCTCCCGTTATCTGAACCTTTTCGTTCTAGTCGCTTGCGGGTGGGTTTCCTGACTTTTCTGTTCCGCCTGGAACAGCCCTTCCATACAACCGGCTATTCACCAGGGCCGGTTTCTAGACGCCCTCAAGCTTTTTGAGGATGGAGCGCCTGGCCCTGACATCTCCTTTCAGATGCTTCGACATGCACATCCATCTGCCCCACTGCCTTCCTTGACGCACAATAGGAGAATATGGGTGGAGGGTGCTTCCTCCTGTCTGGTCTACTGCACATATGTAATCCCCCATTCCCAAACCTGGGAAGGATCCGACTTCTTCCGATAGCCATCGCCTATTTCATTGACCTGCAATACATAAGCTCATGGAGAGATTGGTGGCTTCCGTCTTGTTCCCACGTTGGAGCAATACATGCATTTTCCGACTACCAATTTGATTTTCGTCGCCATTGCTCGACTCGACTCGGATCTCTCGCTGGTTGGGATTACGACATTCGTGAGTCTTTGCTTCCAACAAATGACCCTGGCCGTCTTCTTTGACCTCGAAAAGGCGTATGATAACACGGAGGTTGGGGGGTTTTGCGGAGCCTCCACTCTTTGGGACTTAGGGGCAACTTCTATTCCTTCAGTTGTTGATGTCGGACCGTTCGTTTCAGGTCCCGTTGTGGTGCCGCGCTGTCGAGGTGTTTTGTCCTGGACGAAGGTGCCGCAGGGCAGTGTACCTGAGCGTGTTGCTTTTCGCTATTGGTTTCAATGGTGTTGTCGATTCATCCGCCGTCAGTGCGCTGCTCCATCTGTGTTGAGTTGATCTTGCCCTGTACATCTCTGGTGCTAGCTTCCCTTGTATGGAACGTCAGCTGGGGTTGTATCGATGGGTTTCCTCTTGGTGCCTCTGCTTTACATTGGCTTCCCATTTTCCACCTCAAACCCACAGCCATTGCTTTTCCGGAAAAATCCTCGTCGTAGGGGTCGCCTACAATTGCCTCAGGTGCGTCTATAAACTCCTATCCGTGTGGGCCAGGTGCGGTTCTGAGATCTATTACTCGATAAGGGCGCCTTACGTACCTTCCTGCATGTACTCTCTCAAAGCTAATTGCCCGCCGTTCTTTGGATCTCTTCCGGCACCTCTCCTCCAAGACTTGGGGTGCGGACAGAAAAACCATGCTCACCTCTACATCATGCTGGTGCGGGCTAAACTGGACTATGGTTGTGTCATTTATGGGCAGACCTTCCAGTCATACCTCCGCCTTCTTGACCCCATTCAGACTGAAGGTCTGAGAATTGCCACGGGTGCATTCCGTTTCTCTCCGAGGGAAGCCTGGAGGTGGAGGCCAGGGGGTGATGCCCCCTATCCTGGGAGGGAGCAGCTCGTGCTCAGCACCACCATTCGTCTTCAGGTTCCTACCTCGTCGGCCTTGACACCTATAATAGGGCGTGTTCGTCACAACCCTTCTTATTGGCCATTTGCTGGGGTTGTTACTTCCATCTTTGCTTTCCTCGACCTTCCTCAGCGAGCGGTCCTGCAATTTGATTTTACCTCTACCCGTTCACAGTGGGTCTCTCCGCCTCCTGCTCTCTGCAGTGGGATCCTGTCTTTGCATAAGTCGGAGGCACACCCAGTGCTGTTGAGGGATTCCTTTGCATCTCACGCGGAGGTCCATAGCGACTCTATAGCGGTTTACACCGATGGTTCAAAGGGGAGGAAGGGGTGGGGGCTTCAGCTGTGTTTCCGGACATCCTGTATCCCATACCTTCCGCCCTATTTGTCTGTTTTCAGCTGAACTAATAGCTATGTCCATGGCGGTGAACAGGACCATCACACCAGAGTAAAATTATACCATCTTTTCGGATTCTCGGAGCGCTCTCCGAGTCGTTGCAACCAGATTAACCGTAACCCAGGTGGTCTTGTGCCGTTCAACAGTCCTCCTTTGTTACCAGCCTGTACCCTAACATTGAGTTCATTGGTTCCCTCATTGTGAGTTGTTCACGGCAACAGGCGGGCCGATGGGGAGGCCAAACGGGCGGCTACACACAGGGTGTCGGGTGCGCATTACGCCATCCGCTCGTGCGCCCTGGGCCATTCCACCACACAGATTTCTCCATCTTTCACATTCAAGGGCTTCCTCTCTGGCTGAAAAGCAGTCACATGTTGGAGGATGCTCGTAACCTTAACTCAAGGCCAAACCCGTCCTTGGCCGGTGGTCTTCATCTTGTAGGAAGGTCGCCTCCTGGGTGATTACAAGCTCGGTACGTCTTAGTTAAGCACCATCTACCCATAGTTTCTTATGTCGCGGGGGTTCCCCGACCTGCCCATTTTGCTCATCCGGTTATTCACTCTGCCATCGTTCATCTCTTTGTGGTTGCGTTGCTTTAATATAAACCGCCCTAGAAACAGTTCTTTCACAGCATTGCCAACTATACCCTCTTCCGCATCAGCTAGGCACAGCTTTTAAGAGCTTCTCATTCGTGGGACGCATTTTGCCTTACTATTTCTCTGATCAGCCTTTTATAATATCTAGCAAATCTCAAACCTTGTTCCTCATCACCGTTTCCGTTAGGGTTTCCCTGTAGTTAGTTTGCTAACACGGTCAAGCCGCATTCTTGTGTGAGTATTTAAATTCAACGCAATTATCATTATTATTATTATTATTTAAGAATTTTATTTTTTTTTTTACTTTTATTTTTTTTTTATTTTATTTATTTATTTTTATTTATTTTTTTTTTTTTTTTTTTTTTTTTATTTTTTTTTTTTTTTTTTTTTTTTTTTTTATTTTTTTTATGATCACTATCATTATTATTATTATTAGCAAGAACTGTTACATTTTTTTTTGTGTTGAAATTTGAAATTTTTTTTTAAATCTTTATTCTCTAAGCGAATGAATTAGAAATTACAACTTTATATTTTACTTGTTTTTTTTGAGGCTACTGGTTAGTTTAAGATGGTGATATCAACTTTATTCTCTCTTTTTATTCCAGACGCTACCGAGGATAGATGGGGCTGAAAAATAAAGAGTGAGGGCGAGGAAATTAAAAAATATGGTGCGAATGCGTGGAGAGGAATTGCGATGTGTTAAAGTATTGTTTTAACAAATTTTTTTAAATGTGGTCTTAAAAGTGATAAAAGTTCATACATTTTCGAATCTGTTTAAGTTGGAGGGTGGAGTATTATTATTATTATTATTATTATTATTATTATTATTATTGTATTATTATTATTATTATTATTATTATTAACCATTAATAATATATTAGTATTATTCTAGTATTATTATTATTATTATTGTATTATTATTATTATTATTATTATTATTATTATAGCTTCGGCGTTTCTGCCTCTCTTTTATATAATCCGGGAGGTCTCGCAGGGTGGAGGAATTAACACTAGTTTGGCTAACAGCCTGGTGTTTCCAAACCAGGTAAAATTTACAATCGCCGGACAACCAGCATCCCATTTCTACAACTTTGTCACGCAAGTTGATGGAGAAGATGGTGGCTGTTCGTCTTCTCCCGACGTTGGGGGGCCTGCGTGCTTTTTCCGCCCATCGGTTGGGTTTAGGGTCATCGATCCACCTAGAGCCTCTTCTCCGGTTGGACCGCGATATCCGTGAGGCTTTCCCCTCTAATAAAATGGTCCTAGCTGCTTCGATTCCACATGGAGAATTGGAGTTCTCCATACCTTGCACTCGCTGGGCCTTGGGGACAGCTTCCCCTCTTCCTTCAGTCTCTTATGTGGCGATCTTTCCAGGTTCGCTGTGGT
Organism: Trachelipus rathkii; assembly: GCA_015478945.1. Classification (NCBI taxonomy): domain Eukaryota; kingdom Metazoa; phylum Arthropoda; class Malacostraca; order Isopoda; family Trachelipodidae; genus Trachelipus; species Trachelipus rathkii. The sequence goes on from JABUQX010136485.1 coordinate 3,974, forward strand.
ATCACTGTCTCGCATTTTGACATGGTCGAGGGGTGCCGCAGGGAAGTGTCAGCGTTCTGCTTTTCGCTGTCGGTTTCAATGAGTTGTCATTGCTAGCATCCCATCTTCCATTCGGTGCTCTTTATATGTGGACGACCTGGCATTGTATGTTTCTGGTGGCTTTCATGCATGGAATCAGCTGCAGCTAACTATCAGTAAATTTGTTTCATGGAGTGATTCACGGGTTTTGCTGTCGCTAAGACTGAACCAGTGCTTTCCGTAGGAGGTGGTAAAAGCGGGATCGTAGGTGATTTGTCTCCTTGCTGACCTTGGCAGCCAATCCCTATCCGCCCTGTGTCGGGGTGAGGGTTCTTGGGTGCTGTGTGCGGATGCTCTGCCAACATCCTCTATATCTCAATTTGAAAACTTAACTGCGCCGCTCATTGGACCTCGCCGCCACCCGTCTACATCTTGGGGTGCTGATCGTAAGGTCATGCTACATCTGCTGATCATAGGTCAAAGTTGGGTTATGCGTGTGCGATATATGGCCAGACATCTTCTGGCGTACTTACGTCTTCTCGACCCGATACAGAATGGGGGGGATATCTCTTAGGGCGTTTCGTTCTTCGCCAAAGGAGGATTTGGAGGTGGAGGCTGAGGTGATGCCCCTGTCTTTACGGAGAGAATATCTCATGTGCTCCTTGTTTCTCCGTCTACAAATCCCCAAGCCATCGGCTTTGACTCCTCTCATCGCTGAGGTTCCTAGTAGCCCTGCCTATTGGCCGTTTTCTGAGGTTGTGGCGTCTGTCTTCCGTTTTCTCCGCCTCCCTGTGCGGGCTGTTTTACAATTTGACTACGATGATGTCTGCCCTTAGTGGTTGTATCCGCCCCCTGTGGTGTGCATGAGATTGTCTGCCTATCAAAATCCGGGGACCACCGTCTCTCCTGAAGGCTTCTTTTCTGTCTCACCTGGCTCTCCGTGGAGCTCAGTGAGCATCTACACCGACGGATTCCAGGCGAGAGGGTGGGGTGGGTGCATCAGCGGTCTTCACTCTCACTGTGTCCCACACTCTCCCTTCTGACGCGTCCGTCTTTACCGCCGCCAAGTTAGTTGCAATAACTTTAGCTATTAATAGGATTCTGGCACTGAATCTGCTTGACATGTACACGATTTTCTGACTCTGAAATTTGCTCTTTGTACTACAAAATCAGACGACCAAGGACATCGCTTTTGGTTCCATCATCAAAGGTTTCTATATTGTGCCATGCTGGGCTGAGGTGTTTGATGACGTTTTGCGGGTCCCATCTCACATTGAATTATCCTGGGTAACGAATTGGCTGACAAAGCGGCTAATAGCGCCGCCACCTAAAATGCCTGTCGACGATACTTACCTTTAGCCATCTTGCTGGGACACCTCCCATTATTATTATTCCCGACTCAAGCAGGGCTTCCTCGCTTGTTAGCAGGGTGTTGGTCGGAAGATCATCGTGATGCTAAACTGCGTAGGCGTAAAGCCTCTCCTGAGTTTGGCCATCGTCTTTTCACCGGGTCGGCACCAGGAAGGTGGTCCTGGCTCTGTTTTGATGCCAAAGCATAATGTCCTCACAGCTGTCTTGTGTGAGGGCATCCCCCTTTATGTCCCTTTCTGCCGTTTCGAGTGTCTACTTGGTATGCTATCTTTTTCATGGATTGTGTGGCTCTTGCGGCTTCAGATCGGCTTTTTCCCTTGTTACACACCATACCTGTCAACCCGCCTCTCATATATTGTCTGAATCACTTCATTTTCCACAGTTACGCGATTTTTGCTTTCCTTCAGGGAACAGACTCTGCTCTATAGGATTTAATACTTGCATTCCCGTTTTCATACGTTATGTTTAGGAGTTGCCCCCGTAGTTGGTTTTCTGACTCGGTATCGCCGCTTTTTTTTTTTGCCTGTGTGCTGCGGTAGTCCCTGTACATCCACTCAAGAAAAAAAATATTATTATTAATTATTATTATTATTATTATTATTATTATTATTATTATTATTATTATTATTATTTTATTATTATTATTATTATTATTATTATTGTATTATTATTATTATTATTATTATTATTAAATTATTATTATTATTATTATTATTATGCATTGATACACCCTCATTCTATACTGTCGAATTCTATTACGAGGTGATACTTGAACGCCTCCGTATTTAACATCACTCACAGTCACTGTTTGTCACGGGACCCCACTCCCATTTGCAATTTTGCAATAGTCACTTTACAATCTGTTCGCCCATTTCTTTGATGAATGTTTCCCAAACTGGGACCTATTCGCCGTCGTCATTTCCCTACTTTACGATCCATAACACCTTCAAAGGATTATCCCATATCTTAACTGAATCTTCCCTTTAGCAGTAACTCTGTTTTCTTGTATCTCAATAAGTTAATATTCTTCATAATATTTAGTTTATGTGGCTAGGATATTTGATAATTAATATTTTTGCACTTTTATTTTTTTATTTACTTTGACTGACCGATATTCATTTTCTCTATTCAAATCTTCCTTTGACGTTTGAAATGTATGCGCTAGGGCCCGCCCATAGTGTTGATTTTTCAACAGCGTGGCCTCTTCTTTGTGAGCCTTGGTGGGTCCTATGTTTACAGAACTCAAAAAAAAAGATTATTTTTTTATTTTATTTATTTTTCCAATTACGTTACAAAATTACGAAATATATTTGCTGCATTTGTCTCTTAAGCTGCGAAACTCTTGAAAAATAGAAGTTTAAATAGGAAAGACTGCTTTTGAAGTATATCCAATCCAACAAGTTTGTTCAGTTTCTTGTTTCATTCGAACACGAAAAAGTCCTTTATTTTGAGCACTTCAACTAATAGAAAGTTAGATTGCACAGATGTTATGACCAATCCAATTGGCTATTCGAACATCTCATGTGAATTCAATCCTGAAGAAGAGTTTATCTAATCAAGACTACACTCTGCACTCTGCAGAAATCTTTCCTCTTGTGATTATCTAAATTATTAATTTTATAGCAGTTAAATAAAGTACATCACAGTTCATTTTGTCGATTTTGATTGGTTAAAGAGTGGTCAATGTCTATTCATGGTTAAAAATTTTGACCATAAATAGCAGCAGTTACTATATTGTACTATCGTAGACAAAAATAATTTAAGAGACACTATACTTTGGGTACAATAGCCGCAGTAATACTTATTATTAGGTATTATTTTGGAGCAAGATCTGTCTAGATACAGTTGCAAGCTGTTATTATGTTCAGATCCACTGCGATGTTTGCAGAAAATCAGCCATGCACTCTATAATTTACTTATTTAGTGTTTGGGTGAAGAATATAAGAAACTTCCCTTTATAATATAGACAAAGAGTAGTTCATACACTAATAATAAAAAAACAAATATTAGTAAGATAACTTTAAAAATCGGAATGTCTTATCAAAATATAAGATAAAACAGAGGTTCCACAGGTAAAAATCTTAAGATTGGCCCTATGCGTAAATAGCGTCAGCTGCGATCAGTTCCAGAAAAGTTGCCCATAAGTGATTATAATGGGGCCAGCAAAGTACTTTAACCCATAGAAAAAGTAGTTTCTTAACTAAATATAAAGAAGAGAATTTATTTTATACAGCAAGGATCACCAATCAGACTGGTGACACTTCTAGTAACGCCATGGATAGATATAGCTGGGAGAACATAGTGCCCACAAAATACAGCATGCAGGCCTCGGAGAAATCCTTATTACAGATGCGGCTACTTTTTTTCCGAACACCATAACAAATTTTGGCGTAGCAAGGACTTTATTGTATTATATACCCCCATTACCTGTAAGTTCAATTAACCCTCCATGGAAGAGAAGTGGCATTGGCTAAGACTTTGGGACCTCGCTAGCGTGGAACTCTAATCTAAGAAGAAGTAGAAACTATAAACCTCAAGGCAGGGCAATAATAATCCACTATTCACGGAGAACAAACTGAAACACTGTGAGCTTCAAATTAGTTAACGGGCAAAGCGAAAAAGTTTCGCTTTTAAGATCAAAGCATAATAGCACAGCCTAATCAGATTCTCATATACCCTGGCCACAACACCAACCCCAAAAGTTTTTCAAGTCTGTATATAAAGATGTACTGACCAATAGAAATAGTGTGGCTTTATATTTTTCTAACAACAGTCCAAAACAACGCTGCATTTATCATATGGAGTAAGGAAGTAGCATGAATAGTGAAAATTTAGGGCACAAAAAATATTGGACACTATGTTAAGCAACTAAAAATATAATGAATATTAATGTTTGTTCAGAGGATGTGCTGAGAATCGAGCGCTAATTCAGCGATGAAAAAAACTTGGGACTTATAAATGAGTTTTTTTTCGATTCAGCCTTCTCGTCACCAAAATTAATGCTTCAATTGAGGGGAAACAACGACTTCTTGCCAACTTGCACTAATACTGGGACCAAGGTACTGCATCAAAAATTTCCCAAATATCATCGTCAGAAGATAAATAACCGATAAGGTTAAAAAGAAGAGACAAGTCAAAAGTAACATTGTATAAATCTTCAACAAAAACTACAACTGTGAAAGCAACATATTATTTAAAATTTAAGGCAACGAAATACCAAAGTACTAAGGAAAACTGTCAACAAGGCTATATCAAATGTTTGAGGTGAGTAACTAATATATGACTGAATTGTCAAACAGGCATAACATAGAGTAGGAATAAATTAAATAGACCGGAGGCTCTTTAATTCACTTCTGATAGGAAGCTAGTTAGAGGAGAATATTCTATGCCAAGAATTATCCGAAAGTGGAGTAAGATAAGGAAGTCAGATATGGTGACTCGATCCTGTCCCATATTGACAAGTCTATCGAAAATTATGTAGAAAATTCTTATGCTCTTAATAAAAATATAGATTTATTAAGGAGAGTTTAAGAAATAATGAAGTACATGACTCACCTAGTTTATTGATATAGTGCTATGATATACTCAGCTAAGGTGTTTCCTATGTATCATTTAATCTTATGCGAGTGGCATTATGGATAGGCACCTATTGTATTGAGAAAGGACTTTTAAATATTATGATAGGTAGTGCAGTTATTACAAAAACGTTTTAAGAGCTTAAGTGCTATCATCCTAATCTATTCATCGCAAGTCGGGAATGCTGAACGGCTTAGTTCAATAGTAGTATGCAGTAGTGATTGTACAAAGTAACCAAGGATAGGGCGGGATAAAAGTTAGGAGGAGAAGGAAATTAGAATTGAATATAGAAACAATAGATAGAATACCTAACAACCAGCCTGCTAAAGTCGGAATATAAAGAAAGAGTTGGGGCCAGCTTGGCATCATAGAATCCTAGCCCAATTCAACGTTGGACAAAGCATATACTCTAATCTTTTAAATAAAGGTTAAGATTTACAAATCAGCATCTATCCACCACCCTTATAAAACTATAAAAAGACATAGAAAACTAATACTGTAGGGGATTAATTTTTCTGGCAATTGGGACTTTATATATAAACTACGTTATCGAGCCGCCAAGATACTGCTCTTAAAGTCAGTTTTAAAAAAACTCTCAATACTCGCTAGAGTTAAATTTTTTTGTTTTATTAGGGCTTTGCAGCTTCTCCACAATTCATTTAATGAAATGAATTTTTGAATGAGTACAATAAAAAAACTAGTACTTCTATCGCGTGATCCTGTTGCCTAAAATTAGATAATAATTTCTCTCTATCACAGAAAAGATCTATAATAATTATCTTAGTGAAAATAATATGACAAGTAAATATTTCTTAATATTATTTTTTTTGTAAATGCTTATTTTAAAAATGGATATCCCCTACTTCAAATAGTAAAAAATTAAGTGTAATTTTAGCAATTAAATATGGAAGGTTTATATATCAACGAATAAAAAATATTTTTCTAACATATTAATTATTTATTATATATATATATATCAGCTGTAATATTATAATATTATGAGTGTCTTTAGTAATTCTTTATTCACATTATATATAAAGTTAGTATTAGTAATTGTATTAGTATTAATTCTGCTAATAATAATGGTATTTTACAATAGAAATTATAGATAAATGTCATTATATTATAATATATTATAAAAGCTAGTATAGCTAAACTTTGTTAATACTCTCTGGAAAATTATAAGATGGAGAATGGAATAATTATTATATTGAGTAAAAATTAGAAGAAAACATAAAAAATAGTTATATATTTAATATATATAATATTATTTATATATATTTTAGCTCTATATATTTTGTAAATTCTATATTAATAAATATCGTATTATATAAAAGAATATTCGTAATATTTATTATAATATTTTATTAATATATATAAATACATAATAATATATATATATGAATAATATATATATACTATAATATATTAAAGTATTCTTTATATATGATATATTTTTATATTATATATTATATAAATATATAATATTATATATTATATTATAATATATATATATAATATAATATATATATATATATATATATATAATATATATATTAAAATAATAAAAAAAAGGTAGGGCGACGGAGTCGCATGGCAAGGTCGCTGGTTCGATTCCTAATGGATCCTAGGTAGAAATACCTAGAGAAGTTCCCCTCCTTCGATAGGGCTATGCCCGCGTAAGGTGGTGAACTCAATTATAAATGAATATATAATAATTATATAGTATATATACCTTCATTACTTTTTATTGAGTGATTGTATCATAAGTAGATAATTATATATATATATATATGTCACATAATTACCAGAGTACGAAAACAGCACTTAGCAGTATTATATATATATATATAATATAACAAATATTGTTCATCTTAAAATACTTGATGTATTTACAATTAAATAATATTTATAAATTAATATTAAAGTATTCACGGTATCTATGGTTATATATCAGATATTTAATCGCTGTCGGTATAGTAGTTAGTATACCATACCTAATATAAATAGAGTTTTAATTTAGGTATCATATAGGCCTATCTTTTCTGGTAATATCTGAGTACATAATCTCTATAATTAATAATAATTATTAAATTAAATATAAAATAGATAAATTAAATAATATAATATATATATATATAATATAATTAATATAATATATATATATTAATATAATAATAATTATTATAAATAAATATAATAAATAAATTAAATAATATAATAATTAATAATATAAATATTAAATAATAATATTATAATTATAAAATAATAATATAAAAATTAATATACATTATTAATATATAATCTAATATATATATTATATATATATATAATAATAATTCATTTAAGAAATATATAGTTATATATATATATAGAAAATATAAATAATAGAGGTGATCTATTATCAATAAGATATATGATGAATTTTAAAAATTTATTTAAGTAAAAAATAAAAACATAATAGCATATATATAAACAATTAAATGATATTATTATAATATATATATATAGGGAGGAATATAAAATATACATATAAACAAAATTATTATTAATTAATAAAAATAAATAATATGGGATAATAGTAAAGATTCCTCTTTATTAGTATATTGTAATGTTATACAATTATATATATTATATATATCTACTTCATTTACTGTGTATAACAACTATACTAAAAAATGTCGACTTACCGTTTTTATTGTAAAAGAGAATGATACCATTCATGAAATAAAATTTGTAAGATTTTTTAGGTTACCTCATGTTTATAATATTATTATAGTATATATTATTTATTTAAATTATTTAATTATTATTATATTATGTTATATTATTATATTATTATTATTATAAATTATTATTATATTAATTAATTATTTATTAATATTTATATTAATATTAATATTATTATTTATGTATTATTATTATTATTATTATTATAAATTTAATTAATTATTACATATACCAACAAAAAGTGGTTCAACATTTGACTGTGTGAAGACAATCCTTGCAATTTCAAAACATTGGGAGCACAGTTATATCGTGACACGGATTTAATTCCCTGACTAGTAGTCGATGTTTAATACGTATTAATTTTAATGTTGCAACGAGAGTTTATATAATCTTCTGAATCTATCAATGAATATTTATGATAGCAATATGGAGGCTTGACTTAATTACTAAACAGATTTCATAACACACCCACCATCTAAAGATGTATTGAGAGGGTAAATTTATAATACTTTTCAACACCTCGCTTATCTTTATTGCAATTACGTACGCGTGTATCTAAGAATCATTTAATTTCTCCCTACCTCTATAGCGTAGAGACCTTCCTCCAGACCATAAGTGTATCTCCGGCTCTTCCCCCATGAACCGTCTCCATATAACGGCTATCATAATTTTCAACGAGCTCATAAATCGCATACATATTTATATAAACAAGTATTGAAAGCTCAAACTTAACATTCACAAAAAAATAAAAATAAATATAGAGATATAGGTTTTATATTCTATATAATAGATCTATTATGGGTGAAATATACGTTATCACTTTGTCATTATCTTGGCAGACAATAAGGTGCTCTACACATTGTGTGAGAGAGTAGATGTTTGATAGGTGTTTTTATAACTTATTCTCTCTTCTCTATATTGTGTTGCCAAATCTTGATTGGCGTAATCTTATAGAGCTCGTTAGCTATCAACTGGCTATCACTACCTGGTTTAGATCCATAGACGTTAATCTTATATGCTCGTTGAGGTCAAGGATTTATGCGTACGCTCGTCACTAAGTCAGGATTTAGCAATTTTCTCAGTCCACGGACACGTTGTTCTTATAATACTGCTTCGATTTCTTTCAGAGAGGTCTATCTAGATTCTTAGAACTCTTTGAGAGAGTATGTTTCCTTTGCGAGATCCGGCTCATGATCAGCTCTCATAACATTTGTTCCAAGCTTGTTATTATTTTAGTGGAGTGATAGAACTTGATGAATACTTTCCTTCATACTGAGACATGCAATTCTATGGGCGATTAGTTTAGATCACTGTTTCTTTGAGAATATGTATGTATACTAATATTTTACAATATAGTGCTGAAGAGTTCTCTACTATCTATTTTGTTTCTTTTTATATTATTATCGATATATCATCTCCTAATAGCCAAACTGTGGATCTATTATTATATACACGTACTATGAGATAATTATACCACATACTAAGTTACTTATATGCCTACTATAATGTTTGAGCACCTAGAAATACCAAATAAATAGATAAACATTATAACTCACATAGTGTTTAGCTAATATATAGAAGATTAAAAAACTAATCAAGTCCATCTTAAAAAAGATACAGTTATGCACTATCAAATCGGTCACAAACTAAATTATATTGGTTGAATTTATTATTTACAAGGGTAGTAAATGATATATTATCATCAACACTTAGCAAAAAGATAGTAGTAAGTGTATTTGTATTGCTTTTTATATGTCTTATATTACGTTGGATATAAATATATGATGGCAGGACGGATAAGTTCCGAATATATGTAGTTATGAGGTGTGCACAGCTACTATTGTGTGTACGAGTTTAATGTAATGACCTACAGGTTTTGTGGTAGTATACAAGTTGAGAGGTTTATGATGATGCGTGATACAGTGACGTGTGACTCTAGCTGGAACTATTATGTTAAAGTTTCCCTTTAATGCTCACTAACGAGTATTAAAAGAGCATTTTTATCATCACCACATGGTATACATCACTTTATATAGCTCACACATAGTATTATTATCAGTATCTTGTATAATCATCTTTAATGCAAAAAGATGAAATTTATATCCATTTATGATATAAAATATATATCACGTGGTTATTTGGATTATGGTTATTAATGGATAACACCAGGGTCATTATTACAATACTGTATTGAGGTTAAGTTATAGATTAGAAGGGGAATGGAATGCCATATGATTATTCAAAGTTCAACACTATACTGTTTCAACTAGAATATTTATTGTATAGGTATTAGAACATATAAACGTAAAAAGTTTTTCAAATGATGGTTTGGTATATATCCTGACTTGAAAGTGTTTGATTATATAATATCAAATAAATTGAAGTATTTCCCCTCTTGAATGTATGTAATAACTAGCTTAGGCATTACTATATACCCATTTTAGATAGATCAAGGTAGAGTCTTTTATTTACATACATTTATAAGTATGTCACTTATGGAACTATAGAGTTCTTTTATCACATATCAATGACCGTACTCATTGAATATAAAACTGTGGGTTCAGTTATGACGGTATCCAAATACCATTGAGTTACGTTAAAAGTTTAGGTTTTTTTGTTTGAATCATTTATATTAAATATAATTAGAACAATTAAAATATCTATTTCACTGAGCAACAAAAATTCCAAAATCACTTCGTCATATAACTATTATAAAAATACACCTTTTATATTCAGCTAATTATAATATATATATGATTCCACTAAGACAAGAAAAGAGTAATATAACGATGATTAAGTATCGATAAGTCATACATAGTACTAAAAACACATCCATATACATTGGTATATCGAAAGGATGAACTTGGGACAACCTATACGAACAGATAAAGAGGAAGAGTAAATAATAGTAAAGTATAATAGTTTAACCCAAATAAATAAATAAAGAAAACAGGAGTAGAGATAGATTTATGAGAATGTCATACACTTACTGACACTACATATGTAGGCCTTTATCATTCATGAATACCCCCACACCTATATTCTTTATATCCCCAAATATTATTAATAGACTTAAAGCATTTTATTTCCACCAAGTTATGATACCTAAGTATAAGTAGAAAAAAATATATCTAAAAATATGCAACTTGGTCCATGGATCTTTATTACTTCATAATGTTTGAAATTATGGTTAAAAATTATCCCTGACTTTTTTTGAAAATTTATAACCCCTGACTTATTTAACAATATTTAAAAACGTGTTCCTCTGCTTATTACCCTGACCAAATTTGTTTTTGTCCCTGACTTCTATATGACCTTCCATATGACTATTATCCAGAAATGAGTGTGTAATAATCCTGATTATATATATATTAATTAATATGATAATAATTACTATAGTATATATATAGTATTATATATATAATAGTATTATATATTATAGGTATATATATATATATAGTTAATGATAATATGTATATGTATATATATATATTGAGAGTGTATATTATCTATGATGTAGTATCTTTCCTCAACCTTAGGCCCTCACTTTGCCCCTAAAATTGGGGTAAAAGGGTGCACTGTTATAGGTGACGAAGCATGTACGAATAAGTAAGAGCAGTATAATAGAAACGATCGACAACGTCGAAATAAAATAAATGCCCGAGGCCTTAGAACCTATATAGATAGGTTTATATATACTTCACTCACTCTGTACTAAATGTAAGTTAGTGAGAGGGATGGCGGTGGGACATGAACAGAAAATCACGCCTTATAGAGCAAGTCATAAGGACTAGCGACGGAGAGACCACTACACTATATGGTTAACGGGTATCAAATTATATATAAGGGAGGTATCAATCTATCTGACACAGGTTGTGAGGTCACTACGAACCTCATTGTGATATATATATATGAGTACCCCTAATACAAAAACTTAAAATTTCAGTACTATCATGCATACTTATTATTTCAGTACTTTCTACTGCCAAAATACTCGCATTTCTCTCCTTCAACATTCATATTATCAACCGACTCAATCTCACATTTCTCTTCGAGTCTTCATACCAGCGGTATCGGATATTAAGTCCTAAAACCACCTCCACTTATTACATACCGAGTCATAAAACCAATTAATTCTATCTGAACTTTACATTCAATCGTCTGTATACACAGTTAATCCAAAAACCATCTTCAGACATAATTTTACATATTATTCTTCCACATGTTATACCCCTATTCTATTCACACGACAGTAAAGGCCAGCGTGGCATATAATACGTCATTCCTTCACACTTTATTAATTTCTTTCACACTCTAGCATGCCGCCTAAGATTGGATGCGACGCATAGTTGAGAACTACTGATTGAACTTAGACTATACTTCTTATTCCAGCCATAGTCCTCACTTACCTAATATCAATATAACACAGGAGAACGTAACATTAGTCCGTTCAGATGTAGACTTACTAAGGCGCGACGTATCAATATTGACTTCAGTCCGTTAATGATCAATTTCACCTAGTGGTATATATGTACGCGAACGGAGGTTAGGAAGGTGATGTGGTGAGTACGTGCACCAGCTACACACTTCGCCTAGCCAATTTAACACAGACTTTACCTACTGGGACAGGCTGGCGCTGCATTGACGCGAGTCAGTTCACGTGGGTTGGGCCCTGGTGGGTGTGATTAGGGTCGTGGGTAGAGGTCGGGATGTGAGGTTAGGTAGGTGGATAGGCTAGTATAGGGGTTCTCAATCCAATCAAGCATAACCCTAACATATATTAAACCTAGACACTAGTTCACAGCTGCTTACATCATTGACGTAAACATGAACTGTCACACGGCTATGAGACTTACCTCAACTCCACTAAACTGACTTAATATACCTATACTTTAATCTATTACTGATTGTACTTATTCAAATCACGCTCCCTTTTACATAGCAACTTGAGGCCTAAATTACTCCACCAAGTCCTCTCAAACTAACTCTTAACAGAGAACTATCGGTACACAGGTATATAGTTATATAGATATGTAATAGTAGTAGTACAGAACCAAATCATACCACGCATACAAAAGAGTAGAGTAGCACTACTCCTACACCTCTCCATTCTCTCATGTCATATTACTAAATTACCTAAATTATCCTGTCACATCACCCCACCTATCTAGAATTCTTTCATAACCCTCAAATCCCTGAATTATTAAATCATATGAAATATACATCAGGAGACAGTAACACATAACTCACTATGTTACTAACTGACCGCTATTTAATTAATGACTCTAGAAACACCAAATAATCCTATATTAGACACCTAATTATATTTCTAACCACGCTTCACTATCGTCATACATAATTTTTGATTTCCATTCTTAGAAGCCTACCTAACTACACAACCATATTATATCGCCACATATATATAACCATGCTCCTATATTTTTAACTCTCCCTATGTTTAATTGCGCCCACATCATAGATCCTGTTGTTAAATCCTAACAACGAAACCAAATCTCATGAATATACTAAGCATTATCAGTCCTCGCTACGGCACAGGATAGCGAACCTAACTTCTTCATTCATTGTGGTTATTGTTGAGTGTCTATAAAATATAATAGATTTTGAAGTCCCACTGACAAATATCATTCTAAAAAATCACACACTAACCTTAATTATAACTCTTCTATCCTGTTGTCCTGTACCTAACTTCAAATTGCCTACTTCTAACCCTGGCAGTCCTCTCGATCCGAGACTGAAGCTTTAGCGTCACATATCTTCCGAACAGTAAACAATCAACACAAGCGATAATAAACGCCAGTAAAATACAAAGCCATCTACATATTCAAACTAATATTTCTCTCTATAACGACTATAGTATAATCCCATTGACCTCTTACTATGCACCTGCGTTATATTGAGCTAGCAAGAGGTTATGTAACTATTAATTAATATGTAAAAACCTTCTCCTACCTCACACATATATCTTACCTTGGATATATATTAAGAAGGGTCCCAGCGCTGTCGGCATCAAAAAAATAACTCTCCTTCTAATCAAAGCAACGTGATTTTGACGAGACCAAGTATATAATATCTCATCACAATCTCGCCTCCGCTCTTGATCAATTTTCCACTAGTAATATATTAAATCATGATATATCTCTGGCAGTAGATATTTATCCTATTATTCGAAGTTTTGCCACATACATTCTCCACCTTCTATAGGTTCCCATACTTTTTAGCCACCTCCTTCACTTCTGAATTAACTACATGTCTATCCTCCATTTTATAACTACATGCGTATTGCATTTCGTTGCGATTTCGCTGAACGAAAAACCACACCTCCTTCTCTATCATTCACACTTACAAATAGCTCATGCATCATTACTGTGTAATAAGTGAATTGATAGACAAGATTTTCGAAGTGTTCTTTCCAGCACTCCCTCAAAGCCATCCAATTGCATTCAGTACAGGCTATACATGCTATTCACCATCACCCTAAAATTCATTTTTCTCTATATTATTATAACACAGTTCACCTTAATCGTGCATCATGATTCTAACGCTTTAATTGCGCGCCATTTCACTATATTGGCAGAAGAGGTTCCCTTATGTATTACACGATATGCTATTGCTAATTTCCAGTATAGTCCTTCTGCATCCAAAATCTGGTTTCTAGCACTTTACCTCTCTGTATTATCTTCCTCTATATAAAATAGTAATCCTTCTTGATTACGTAGTTCTTTATTATTATATACCATTCACTTAAGATATTAAGTGTAGACCATACAAGCATCTTTCTATTTTACTAAACTCTATACTATCCTTTGTTTTTAATATACTTTTTTTCCTTTACTCTTGGCCTGACTTCATCCCGATTTTTATGTTCCGTCTTCACTTAAATAAACCATTGCGGAATGATTCACCTTGTCTCTTATACACATAGCACAATTACTTCCGCTGCTTAATGATATTATAACATTCACGTCTGAGCAATTTAAGCACAATCCACGAATAATATAAACCTTTGTTAGACAACTCAACACATGAGGCATAGGTGCGGTGCTCTTTCTATTTTGCCCCCAGATGTGGTTCAGTATGCTAATAATTGTTCCTACGATTATCACAAACTCGAGTGATATTTAACTATTTTCTTGATAGTAAGGCGAGCGCTCTTACATACTTAATTGTCCATAATTCACTTATCCCGATTTTTATGCTCACCCAAACTTATCGAAGATCTATACAATCTTATCTTATAACCTTGTATATATATACTATGGGTACAAAAGTATCACTTATACGTATAGCTACCTTTTTCGCTCACATTGCATTTGGATACACAACCCCAACGTTACTCATTATATATATTTTTATGTAAATAAGATAAAGATGCATATGAGTGGATTTCCGATATTAGAATACCACGTAGATCCGAAAGCTCCTACAACTGATCTACACATTCCAACAAAAATACGTTTACTATCCATCCAACAATCACCTTCTTATATACTACCAACTTAAGAACTAATTTCAAGTAAAACACTCAGAATTCGATAACCAATGTAAATCATCATATTTTGTACTACCACCGAAAGCTCTAGGATAATACCTCACTAGAGAGCTCTTCGTTGTTAAGAGCAGAGAGTATAATACTTAAGGATATCATCACACTGAAGAAATCCACATTATACCCACAATTCCTGATGAAGAACTCTTACTATCAGAAAATACAATCACCTTCCTAGCATGGTGCTCAGTTTTTCTTTCTTTTCACGCGACACCTCGCACTTCAGTCAAAAGTAGCCACGTTTATAAAATCAGTTTGATTGGTTTATAATCGGCTATCCCCCCTTGTTTTCTTGTTGTATCACCTTACTTCTACAACCACTTATTAGTGGATACCCGCTACACTAGATCAACCTGGGAATCTTTTCTCTCACTCCACTTACATTACCCGACATTACGATTCAATTATCCCAAAAATCGTACTCTCTTCGAACGTGGTCCCGTCAATGGACATAAGCGTCCAACCACCACACAGCCGTGTTAGACCTGGATAGTAGTGAGAGTAATATATTAGATATAGTGATATATAGTAATATATATATTATTAATAATATATTAGTATATATATTATAGTAGTATAAGTACGATAATATATATATATGATATATATATAAACTATATGGGGAGAATTGCCCACATAGGTAATGTCTATGCGTGTCGGTTGAAGCGACTAAGGGACGGGTGGTATTGGGTTGGCTGCCCACTACTACCATTTATCATTTGCCAGGAATGCTTATATATAAAAGCATCCAGCGGACATCATTAGAAAAATCGTGCAACGAGACCTTATAAGGACTTCTATCTTTGGTTGAGAAAAATGGTTAAAAATCTCGAGTAATGGGTACATGGAATGTCCATGATGAAATTATTGTTTGAGTGTGAAAATTGATTGTGTTCAGTTAAAGAATGTGTAGGAATTAGTTAGCAAATGAAGATTTATGTTATTCACCCAAGTTCCATAACATTTTTCGTGTGCAATTATTTGAAAAGTAAATAATAATAATAATAATATATAATAATACCGTAGTTATATAATAGAGAAATACAATAAATTAATAATACTAATAATAATAATAAATACACCATAAAATATTTAATAAAATATAATAATAATAATTTCGATAAATAATAATAATAAATATAATCAGATAATAATAATAATAAGTAATAATAATAATTATAATAATGAATAATAATAGATTAGCTTGACTTTCTTTTTCAAAAAGCTCGCAAACGATAGATAGATTTAATAGATGAAACAATTAAGGCAGGTTTAAGGAAGGATAATTCATATCAATCAATCAAAGGTTCAAAATCTAACACTAAAAGATATAAAATAGATGTTACTATATACATCGTCGACAACTTTGCTCCTATGTTTTTCTGAAAGAGGAGCTTAGTGGACTAAAAGGAGAAAGTTGAATCTATGTTATGTATACTAATTTCCTGTAAATAAAGAGGGCTGTAATGCCTCTTACAGTCGGGTTATACTAAACTGAATTCTGCTCAAACTTCGTGTCTTCAAACATAGATACAGGCCCCAGTAAGATCTTGAACGCTTGAAAAAAAACGAACAACGGAATCCCAAACCAAATCTGACATTTCTAATTTTGACATATACGACCGAGCAAGAAATTTTTTTGAATTGAGGCTGGTTGAGTCGGTTCTTCAAAAAAAGCACACGCAATTATCACTTCAAGTACAATATGAAATGGAAAAAATTTTTGAAATTTTTTAGTTTTGGCTACATAAGAATCTCTCTATTGATATAATTATTATCTAAGGATTTTAGGTTTAACATTAGTTATAAAACTTTAATTTGTTGCTTCACATTTATATTTAAATAACATTTATTTTGTTTCATCAATTTGTTAAATTAGTCTTGAACTCTTCTCTGATGATGCCTGAAGTGACCAGGCGAAATATTAGATTAAAAGTTCAGAAAGCTGTTGTTCTATGCTAATCTAGAATAGGTCCTTAAAAAAAACATTCCATTGAAGCGGTTGATACCTATAAGAAATTGGAAAAGGCTTGTAAATCTCATATTAAATTAGAAGCTGATATAAAATTTCTAAAATAATAATAATAATAAATAAATAATAATAATAATAATATAATATAATAATAATAATAATAATAATAATAATAATAAGTGTGCATATAGATATAAAGGCAATGCAATTTGTTACAATTACGGGATTATAATGTGAAGATTATTAGCAATTTGGTAATGTGTAAAAATAAAGTAAAAAAAAAAAAATTTTTTTTAAATGGCAAAGAAATTTGTATAAGTGATTTGTCTGAGTGACCCAAATGTACCCTATTTTATATCAGTGTTATAATAGAGAAATATTTTCTCTAAATGAATAATCAAGTAATTAAAATCATAATAATAATAATAAATAATATATATAATAATAATAAAAAAAAAAAAGATAATAAAAATAATAATAATAATAATAATAATAATAATAATAATAATAATAATAATAATAATAATAATAATAATAATAATAATAATAATAATAATAATAATAATATAATAATAATAATAAAATAATAATAATATAAGTAATAATATAATATAATAAATAATTCTTTCTTTCTTTCTTTCTTTTATCTTCCTTTATTTTTCCCCAGAATGGAAGTAGGTGGCGTGACGAGATCGGGAAGAAAAGCAGCTAGAGAGCATGACGTAAGTTCGAAAAGAAAGCCCAGCCTTATTACCGCCCTCAGTACCATTAATTAGCGAAAACTCATCGCAGTCAGAAAATCAACCCTAAAGCTTCATGGGACAGCGGTGGACCCTCCACTATGGCATATCGTCAGTGAAGGGTTCATCCCTTGGCCCAGTGGCCACAACCATACCCCTACCACAATCCGCGCCATTTACTCCTGTTATAGACAGTCCTTTCTTCTCGCTCTCTAACACTCACATTTCCTCTCCTTCAGACATTCGTGTACACTCACTCCACTTCCTCTTCGGTCTCCCAGCCGTCGGTTCCCAAACTTACACTTGCCCTATACATCCGCTTAACCACCGACTATCATTCATTGCCTTTCACAATGAGTAAACCATCTCAACATTACTTAATCATTTATTCTCGTCAATGTTACCCTTTCTCTACCCACAGACATCTTCTCATAAGTGAAGTTGCATCTCCTCATTTAATTAGATTCTCTCGACACCTAGCGATCCCCTGAAGATTGTCCACTGAACAGCATGAACTTTGAAATCTATATTCTTATTCCAGACCCATAAGTCTCAGTACCATTACGTCAAAACACAGGTAACAAACCGATACCCGCGGATGTAAACTCTAACGCGGCACCGTCCTACTTAGGTCCCTGTTAATCTCACGACATCTAATTGCCCAGCCCCTTTCCTGGCCCATTGCACAGAATTTCCTGCTACGAACGTGCATCATCCGTTCTCCTTCTCATCCAACACATACCTCTAAAAATATTTAAACTCAGAGACACTTGCTCCAGCTGCTCACCATCTAACATAATTCCACACTGAGGAATGTCCTCACTCACAACCATAACCTTACTCTTTCTACGTTTACTTTCAAACCCCTCATTTACACACCCTGCCAAATCTCTCACCAATCTAACAAACTCTCTTCAAGATTCGCCACACCAGAACCAAAATCATCCGCATATAATAGGTAGGGCACCTCTCACTCATCTCCATCCTTCTAACACCACCATTTCCTGCCATCCCACCTCGAATTCTTTCATACCCATCCATAATTGAATAACCAGTGGAGACATAACAACAACATGCTCACTCCGCCTATTAACCTAAACCATCAACCAGTTGACACCATTTATTCTTTACACATCGCTTCACTATCGTCATACACATACTTTTGATTCCAATTCCAGAAGCCTACCACCTACACCATATATCACTAATACCTGCCATAAAGCTTCCCTATTAACTCTATCATATAATAATAATAATAATAATAATATAGAAATTCTACATCAGCTTATGTTTTAATATAAGTTTTACTTTTAGCTTCTAATTCCTTAAATATTTTCTTCTAATATTCATTTAATTTCCTTAATACTATTCTAGAGAATAATTTGCAAAGAAAGTAATAGCATATTTAAATTTTATTAGATCCTGACCGGGTTCGTCGTAAACCTCGGACATCTTCATTGTTTTTCGATTCTAACAATTGAATGAATTATTTAGCACAAGATTTAAAATTATAAATGATTAAATTTTAGGTAGCATTTCATATTATATTTAATCTAAGGGATATTACGTTAAACTTTATGTTAATGCTTGGTTAAAGATGTCTTATGTTGTAAGCTTCAGCTATTTTTAATTTTTGCGCTTCGCATGGAGAGAGTAAAATTTTAAATGACTAAGATATATCAGTTACAGTTGTCATGTAATGCTCAGTGAATAAATGTTCATATATTTTACTGGGTTTAAAGCGGTGCTGGTATCCTATCTGTTAATCTATTAGTTGTGTAAACCAATATACGCTAACGTTACTAGGACTCGGGACATACGAATTGGTACACGACATGGTGATTAACTGAAAGGGTATCATTAGTGGAGATGCAGGAAGGAAGTTTTCTTGTTTTGTGGTAAGTTTAACTGTGATTTTTTAGTTACTTGTAGATTTAATGTTGGTGTTAATAATGCCGCGTAGGCATTTTTCCTCTTTATGAAGTCTTTTGCATAGCCTTTCTTGCCTCAAATTCACATCTGAAATATCTTTAAATAATATTATTAACTTTTTGGATATTGCAGTGTATAAATTAATGATGATGGAACTTTTTCCACAGGGATACCATGTCAAGACAACTGATAATGGTCTGTACCTTAATTACAGCTATACTTCCCCAGAAAGTAAATAAGAATTCAATTGTTAAAACACTCATATAAGGGCTTTATAATTGTGCTCGGGATTGGAATGATCATTTGGAAGTGCTGAAGTTAAAAAGATTTAAACATACCTGAGTCAATCTTAACAGCCATGAAAGAGAAAAATAGATAAACAAAACCATCAACAAATCTATAAGAAGAAAATAGCAAATACGAACAATATATCTGAAAGCATTAAATTTTATTTTAAAAAACTTCAATATTAACTTTCCAAAGAGGAAAAATGCCTAGGCGGCATTATTAACACCCACGATTAAATCTACAAGTAACTCAAAATCACAGTTAAGCTATACCACAAAACAAGACAACTTTCTTCCTGCTCTATACTAGCGGATCCCTTT
The DNA here is from genome assembly GCA_015478945.1 of Trachelipus rathkii. Lineage (NCBI taxonomy): Eukaryota > Metazoa > Arthropoda > Malacostraca > Isopoda > Trachelipodidae > Trachelipus > Trachelipus rathkii. Next base: position 24,488 of record JABUQX010136485.1, read on the forward strand.
TCGGTTAATCACCAGGTCGTTATAAACCAATTCGCATGTCCTGAGCTCTGACTGGTCGTCGACGTATATTGGTTACACGACTATAGATTAGCAGATAGGGACGATCCACAGACCACTTTTTAAACCATAAAATTACGAGCATTTACTTCAACTGAACATGAACATATGACAACTGTACCTGATAATTTCGAAATCAATTTAAAAATTTGCACTCCTATGTGAAGCCAGGAAAGAACTGAAAATGAGCTGCGGCTTATTACATCTAAAACCGAGACATTAACATATAAAAGTTCAACGTATTGTCCCTTAAGTTAATAATGATAAATATGCAATTGGCTAAAATTCTAAATCCGAATTTGTTAATTGTAAATTTTTTTAAATCTAGGGTTAAAATAATTCATATCAATTGTGTGAGAAATCGAAACTCTGAAGATGTCGGAGGTTTACGGACGAAACCGTCAGGAATCTATATATCTATAAATGTGAATCAAATACTTTCTTTGGAAATTATTCTCTAGAGTAGTATTAAGAAATTAAATGAATATCAGAAAATATTTAGGGAATTGGAAGCTAAAGTAAAACTATAATAATATATAATTAATAAAATAATAATATATAATAATAATAATAATTAATTAATGAATAATAATAATAATATAATAATTGTCACAAGGCGCAGGAGGTTGAGTCGCCGCCTTCTCATACAAGAGGAACGCTGGTTCAATCTCTCCGCGTACAGTTGGAGTTTTATCATACTGGGGGCAAGGCATTAAAAGATCGGACTGCGAACTGGATCGTTGGTGGGGCGTTGGGTTTGGGGATAGCCGGGCCTTAAAGTTCGAATTCCTGTGGGCCCCCCGGGTTTCGTAGGGGATAAAGCACGTTAAAAGGTGGGGGTGGTTTTTTTTTTTTTTTTTTTTTTTTTTTTTTTTTTTTTTTTTTTTTTTTTTTTTTTTTTTTTTTTTTTTTTTTTTTTTTTTTTTTTTTTTAAAATATATAGTATTATTTTGCACATATATCGGAATCAATAACTTCCAACAGTAATTTTCAAGTTTACCATTAAAAATCATGTTAAATAATAATATCCCAATTTATGATTATTTATTCAGTAGTAAATTAATTTCAACCGGTGTTACGTTGACGGAAATCAAATAGGTGTTCAATTTTCCTTCATTTTTAATTTTGATAGATTCACCATTTGTACATTACTTAATGTGAAGCACATCACCTTTAAAAAAAAACAGTCATGTATATGCCTATGATCTCTCCTTATTTTTTTTAGAATGTTCTAATAGCTGTTTTTTTTTTTTTGTTTTTTTTTTCCTGTTAAAAATTCGTTAATGAATATATTCGGCTTCTCTCTGATGCAAGCTGACATTAAACGACTTTTAGTTGTGTCATATATGTTTTTCACTCTTTCTTGCTGTAATATATCTTGAAACTCCTCTATAGTTTTAATCGTGCTCTTTCCTAATTTCTGATAATTTTGTGTTAGCACTGGGACTGGGAGCCTCAGTCCCAGTGCTAACACTCAATTATCAGAAATAATTTACATTTTCAAGTGTTAAGTAATTTGGCCCTGTAGTTTCAGTGATCTCATCTATTTTTGTGTTGTGTTGAATAAAAATTTGTTAAAGGCATTTTTAATAGCAGTAATTTCTTCTTTAAAAGATGTTTTAATTGATGCAATTTCCTCTTTTAAGCTATTGAAGATTGTAAGTAAATCCGAATTAACATATTCATGCTGACTGGAACTGTAAAGTTGGGAAGGTGAAAAATTGAGAAGTTCATTTTCTTGGCTATCAGTCAAACTCTCATCGAAAGAATGCTGCTCTTCATCTTTTTTACTTTTCTTGGTTTTCCGCCTTCTCCCTCTGTTTCTATTATTTTGGTTGTTGTTATTGTTGTTGTTATTGTGGTTGTTGTTGCTGATATTATTGATGGTAGCGACGATGTTAAGAGCTATTTCTGGTGTTCGCTGCATTTTTATTCACCTTTACAACATAAATAAAAATGACAGCGAACACCAGGAATAGCTTGTCCAATACTCACTCTCCCCTACAACGTGAATATTGATTATAGGCACTATAATGACAATATTATTAACGCTGAATAGAAATTTTATTCAATTAACAATTTTAGCACTTTTGATTCAAAAATTGATATTGTTATTATTAATTTGAGGGGCAAAGATTTCACTTATTCCATATCGCACATATGGCATACAGTGGTGAAAACTTAAGGAGCAAAGAGAATACAGAGAATAATATCGACGCCGGCCAGAGAAATAATAATAATAATAATATAATAATAATAAATAATAATATATAAAAAAATAATAATAATAATAATAATAATAATAATAATAATAATAATAATAATAATAATAATAATAATAATAATAATAATAATAATAATAATAATAATAATAATAAGTAATAATAATAATAAATAATAATAATAATAATAATAATAATAATTAACAATAACAATACGGTTTATATTCATAATGCTAAGAAGATTCATAATAATAATATATAATAATAATAATATATAATAATCTAAAGCAGTTAAAAAATCAACATCTATTGTCTCCTCCCGAGCCACATACACCACAGACTAAAATACAAATCAACAAAAACTTATGACAGAACTAAGATTGTAATGGTTCATCTTTCTTCGCTACTGTGACAGGACTAGATTTTACAGCAGCGATATTAGTTGAAATTTTACTTTCCATAGAGGAACAATTACTTTTTGATGACTCTAATGGTTTTGAGCTTGATAGCGAAGAGGTGTTAATTCTTTTCTTCTAAAAAATAAATAGATAGATGATATAACAAACAGAAAAAAATTGGATTATATTTAATAAGAGAAAAGGTTTTAATTATTATAAAATCTAAATTGCAAAATTTAATAACTGTCAACCTTATGTATAATAATAATAATAATAATATAATAATAATAATAATAATAATAATAATAATAATAATAATAATAATAATAATAATAATAATAATAATAATAATCCTATTATTATTATTATTATTATTATTATTATTATTATTATTATTATTATTATTATTATTATTATTATTATTATTATTATTATTATTATTATTATATTATTATTATTGCAGGTTCGATAAATAAGAAGCTTAATCAGGGTTGGAAAACATAAAGGTGGAGGTTGAATGTGAAAGCCTAGTGGAATTTAGTCTTCACGTTTTTAGGGATTGATATTGAGGCTTTTGTAGGAAAGAAAACGTATTGATTAGAGTGTTAAGTATGAAAAGAGAAATATCGAAAAGGGAAAATTTAACTAAGATGAATATTAATTCCTATTTCAGTTATTTATAAATATTAAATTTAGAAGTTCCGTTAAAGATTAAAATCTAATTTAAAAAATACAAATTAGCAACTTATATAAGGTTTTTAGAAAATAATATCACGTCAAACTAAATTAATTTGTGAAAGGACAAACCATCATTGGGTCTTTGATTGATAGAAGTTGTTTTTGATATAAAAAAAAAAAATCTGTGATAAGCTGCTATTGATACGTGCTTAAAATAAATGATCATAGATTGGCTAAAATGGTTTTTTATGTCCGAAGTGGTAGGCAATAGGAGAAGAGGCAAACCCAAAAGGAGATGGGTTGATGAAGTAAAGGATCTATCTAGTAATAGCAAAGGTCATTAGTATGTATGAACGTAATAGATTGATGCATAATAGGACATTTGAAGAATGTTGATACTGGCACTTCCCATAAGAAGGTTTCAATTACAGAGAGCAGCAGAGAATTCTTCAAATTTGAATCATTCATACATTTGCCTGTGATGGCGCTAGTGTTATGTTTGGGAAAATAAAATAATATATAATATAATATATATATAAATAATAATTCAAATAATAATAAAATAATAATAATAATAATAATAATAATAATAATAATAATAATAATGAATAAATTAGATTAATAATAATAATAATAATAATAATAATATTAGTATTTAGGTTTTATGGATTACAACAGGCTATGATAGAGTATAAGGGAAGTTTATGGCAGGTATTAGTTGATATATGGTGTAGTTGGTAGGCTTCTGAAAGGAATAAAAGTTATGTATGACGATAGTGAAGCCTGTGTGTAAGAAAAATGGTGTCAATGGTGATTGGTTTAGAGATTAATAGCGGAGGAGACAGGGTTTGTGTTCTGCTCCTTGGTTATCATTTGTATATGGAGGGTTATGAAAGAAATTCGAGGTGGGAATGGCAGGAACTGGGTTAGAATGACGAATGGAAATGGAGAGAGTGGAGGGTTGCACCATTACTTATTATACTGCGGTGATGATTTGGATCGGCTGTTGTGGCGGATCTGAAGAGAGTTTGAGAGGATTGTAAGAGAGATTTGGCAGGGGTGTGTATGAAAGGAGGGGTGTTGAAAGTAAAGCGTAGATAAGAGTAAGGTTATGGTTTGTGAGTGAGGACGAGTGCCTGCAGTTCTCGGTGTTATGTTAGATGGTGAGCAAGCTGGAGCAAGTTCTAGTTTAATACTTTAGGGTTATTGTTGGAATGAGAGGGAACGGATCATGCAGTGTAGTAGGAAGTTGTGCATGGCAGGAAAGTTGCTGTGCAAATAGATTCGTTGGTGAATGTAGAAGGGCTAAGTCTTGATGCCTAGAGGTCTTACATGAGGGTATTGTTGTTACCTGTGTTATTGTATGGTAGTGAGACTATGGTCTGGAATAAGAAGTATTAGATCTAAATCTAAAGTGTGTTCAGATGGACAATCTTAGGGGCAATGCTATCCGTGCAGAAAATTAAATAAAATGAGGAATGAACTTATTAGAGAGATGTGTGGTGTGGAGAACAGGCGTAAATGAGAGAATAAATGAAAGTATGTTGAGATGGTTTTGGTCATGTGGAAAGGATGAATGATAGTCGTTGGTTAAGCGGATGTATAGTGGCGAGTGTGTTGGGAAACCGACCGGCTGGAGACCGGAGAGGAAGTGGATTGAGTCGGTGAAACGAAATGTCTGAAGGAGAGTAATGTGAGTTTGGTAGAGGCGAGAAGAAAGATGGTATGGTAGGAGTGAATGGCGGGGGATTTGTGGCGAGGGGGTATGGTTGTGCCCACCTGGGCCAAGGATGAACCTTACAACTGACGATCTACCATAGGTGAGGGTCCCATCGCTTCCATGAAGCTTAGGGTGGATTTTCTTGACTGCGATGAGTTCTCACTAATTAATGGTACTGAGGGGGCGGTAAGGCTGGGCTTTCTTTCGACTTATGTCATGCTCTTCTACTGCTTTTTCTTTCCCGATGCTCGTACGCACCTTACTCCATTCTTGGGAAAATAAAGGAAGGTAAAG
>JABUQX010136486.1:0-10000 GCA_015478945.1 Trachelipus rathkii
ACACAACGGTGATCTTGTAATCACACTGAGTAAGAAAAATAATCCAAAAATATAATTTCACACACTTGTAGCACTATGATGTTTGATGCTTAGAAGCAAATCAGCTTTACAAGTAAGCAAACTCATATGTCACATTAACAGTGGACACATCCAGCACAATTATAATAAACAAAAATACTTAACATGCTATGATGTTTGTTGCTTAGAAAAGATTTGCTCTAAGTGAGCAAACTCAAATGTTACATTGAAATAGGTACAACTATAATATTACTTGATTCAAAATTAATATGTGAAATCGTTTTCAGCAGTTGAGATTCACATCAAAACAATAAAAAAACAAAAATACTTAACAGACCAGCCTTGAGTGGACTTTAAAGTCTTTGCTAGTCGGTGTTCTGTAGTTCTGTACTACAGTTTTGTACTACTACTACTACTACTACTACTATAGCTACTCACTAACTATACTGACTACTTACTACTACTACTAATTAATGAATAATAATAATAAATAATAATAATATAATAATAATAATAACTATAAATAATAATCACTAATAATAATAATAATTAATAATAGCATTTTAATAAATAAAAATAATCTAATATATAAGTAATATAATAATAATAATAATAATAATAATAATAATAATAATAATAATAATATATTGTGATAACAATAACTAATAAAAATAATAATAATAATAATAATAATAATAATAATAATAATAATAATAATAATAATAATAATAATAATAATAATAATAATAATAATAATAATAATAATATAATAATAATAGATAGATAGATAGATAGATAGATAGATAGATAGATAGATAGATAGATAGATAGATAGATAGATAGATAGATAGATAGATAGATAGATAGATTGTCCCGTAGACTTACAAAAATCCAAACAGACAATGACGGAATCCAAAGGGCATTAATCCTCCTCCAGTATGTTTGACTGATAACGTAATTAACCGTGTGGAACTTACTCGCCAAACTACTGAAGAACCAGATGAACACGGTTAAAGTAGATGTGAAGATATAAAAAAGATTGTGGAAATAAACAAAAAGTATCTACAATCTTTATAAAAACCCATCTTGATAAATACAGAAGAGACAGAATTCAATTTTAAGAGTAAGTGTTAACAAGAAGAATCCCAAAATAATCTGTGTAACCTGTTGTAACAAACAAAACAAATGTAATGTGTTGTATGTGCCAATTTCATGCAAGGATTTTAGAGTAGAATCCTTTTCTATAACAAGTGATACCGTGGTATATATAATAAAAAAAAAGAAGAAAAAAAAAGAAAATTTGCTTAGTCGGTAATTAAGAGAAACTCGTGCTTCTTTAAAAGTCAAAATTGGTGAATGAATTACTAATTTAGTAATATAAAATTATCGAGTAATTTGTATGAATGATATTTGTACTATCATTTACGATAAATGACCTTCAAAATATTATATAAATTCAATTTCTGAAATTGATTTATTTGTACTAATATTTAAAAGATCAAAAGAAAAAAAAATAAGTTAACTCGATATAAAATTCGACCTATAGCGAAAATGTTATTAATAATTGTAACCCTATTTAATAATAATAATAATAATAATAATAATAATAATAATAATAATAATAATAATAATAATAATAATAATAATAATAATAATAATAATAATAATAATAATAATAATAATAATAAATAATAATAATAATAATAATAATAATAATAATAATAAAAATTAATAATAATATTAAAAATAATAATAATAATAATAATAATAATAATAATAATAATAATAATAATAATAATAATAATAATAATAATAATAATAATAATAATAATAATAATAACAAATAAATATAATATCTTTTATTATCATTAAATCTTATATATCTATGTATATTTTATATCTATATATATATCGATATATTATATATAATATATTATATTTATTATCTATATATTTTATAATTAAATATATATATATTATGAAGTAATATTTTAATATTTATATTATATAATATTAATATATACCATTTTATATTGTTCAATAATAAATGTAAATGGCTTCATATCACGAGTCAGCAGAATTTGAAATGATCGAAGCTTTGTAAATTTTTGAAAATAGATTTCACATACATATTTTTTTCCCTATTAAAATTGCTAAAAAAAAAAAAATTAAATAAAAAATAAAAGAAATAAAAATATGGAAAAATAATTTTGTAGGAGAGATTCCCATCCCCCACCCTCCTCAATTTGAAATTTTTTTTATGGGTTTGAAAAATGTATGCATTTTTTATTAACATTTCAACTCTTGAAAATAACTTGGATCCCTTCGACCCCCTTCACCAGCTCTGAAACCCCAATGAAAATGCTAATTTTTGACCTTCCTTTTTTATTTTTTATTTATTATTTATTATTATCATATAATTTTTTTCTGTACTTTTTCTTTTACGAATTATTATATATTATATTTAATATATATATGATATTAATATTATGATATATATTCTTTATTATATTATATATTATTTTATTATATATATATTATTTTTATTATTCTATTATTAATTATTTATATATTATATATAATTTTTTGTATTTTTTTCTTTTTCTATTATATATATAAATATTATTTTATTGTAGATAAATTTGTTGAAAGACTAATTATGATTAATGTTATTGTTTGTCGTGATAATGTTTGTTGATGATGATTGATAGTGATGTGATGAGATTGATTTGAATGATTGATGATGATGATGATGAGATGATGATGATGATGATGAAGCTAAAAAAGCTGTGTGAATTCATAACTGTTATTTTATGATTTCAATAACGAGTGAACATTTCCATTTCCATGAACTCGCACAAATAATATATATATATATATATATATATATATATATATATATATAATATATATATATATATATATATATATATATATATATATATATATATATATATAATATATATATTATATTATAAATATTATATATAATATAGATATAGATATAGATATAGATATAGATATAGATATAGATATACGAGGTCAGTCAAATGAAAACTTTAAATGTTTAATATTGTTCAATTTATTGAGCACAAAATGTGTTCAAGTACATTATTTTATATGAGTAGTCTTCGTATCGTGCAATACAAGTGTTCCCGTGCTCAGCGCTTTGAAGATGTATAGATACTTCTAGAAAAGAAATCTTTTGGGGTTCACCGAAGCCACTAGTGAATTTTCTGCTTCCCCCTTTCGCCTGACTTGTAATACTTGACGCCGAAAACTTGTTTAAGCTCTCCAAAGACAGGAAAATAACTTGCGGCGAGGTATGGTGAATATGATGGATGAGGGGGGAGGCATTAAAAGGATAGATCTTGAATGATTGCAGCAGTGGCACAGGCAGTATGGGACAGGCATTGTTATGGTACAGCAAAATACCTGCACTCAGAAGTCCATGACGCTTTGATCTGACTGCAGTTCCGGAAAAGATCCGCACAGGTAAAATTGGTCACTGTTTCTCTCTTAGACATGCAGTTGTCCAAAATGACCCCTCGTTTATCCTGAAAGAGATTGAGCATAACCTTCCCTACCAATGGTTGTGTGTAATTTTCTCGGTTTTGGTGATGTGCTTTGCCCCATTACTTACTCGGTTTTTGGGTTTCGTAGTAGTATTAGTGGACAAAAGTTTCATCATCAAGCTGCATTTTTTTTTTTTTGACAAATTTCAACGAGTTTAATACCTTCATTATACCAAATACAGAGGGCTACTGTTCTTTGGTGCTTGTTGTCTGTGGTGCCGCCAATTTTGCACTACTATATCACCCTCGTTTAGCGTTAAAGCTTGGTGCTGTCACCAGTCTGCCACACCTCAAACCACATTAACCACTGTGCCAACTACCAGAAAAATCCCACGGTGTTGCTAGATTTTAGCTCCATTTTAAGGTTTTCATTTGACTCACCCTCTTATATATATATATATATATATATTATATATATATATATAAATTAATATATATATATATATCTATATATATATATATAATATATATATATATATATATATATATATATATATAATATATATATTTATAAAATATATATATATTATATATATATATATATACTATTTATATATATATATATATATTATATTATTATATATATTTACTAAACCTATATATATATATTTTTATATATATATATATATATATATATATATATAATTTGAGTTGTTGATATATAAAAGGAAAACAGGATTAAAAAATTTTATCATCTTGACAAGAAAAATAATCATTGAAACAATACAAAATTGTAAACAAAAAAACTTTTAACAACTTATTAATGAAAAAATAATCTAATGCATATGTGATCTATGCATGAAGATGTATGTGTTCAGTGTGTGGGAAGATGTTGTGTGTTTGTCTATGTATACATGCAGATTTGTATGCGTGGTTCGATATTTTAAGCATGTACTTAATAATATTTTTAACGAGCTGCTTCTCAAATTCATTCCATCGCTAAACAGAAGCGAAGTAATTGTTATAAATGATCTTTTTATGATGTTTGTTTGAAACTTTGATGCATGAGCCCTCAAAGTTTATTACCGCATGCACACACACGCACAATATATATATATACACTACGTAATATATATATATATATATATATATATATTATATATATATATATATATATATATATAAAGAATCTTTTTTATCTCTCCTATTGGGCTCGAGTTTCGAGCCCTCACTGATGGTACAGCTAGTGTTCCACTCGGACCAGGTGAGCTCAACTGGAGATTTTGGGAAAGAATACTTTTTTTCCCAAGGCTTCTCCGCTACCACTCGGGTACACTCCAGAGAGAGCTGATGTTCATTATCATTTTTTACAACTGCTAGTTTTTTTTTTTTTTTTTTTTTTTTTATAACTCTCTCAGTTCGAAAAATCTAAAGAATCTTTTTTCTCTCTGACTGGGGACCCGAGTGTGAGGGGGGGACACTCTGGAAAGAAAGTATTTTGCCAAGGTTTCCTTTTAGCTCATCGTGGTCCAGTGGTAAAACACTATATACCATCAGTTTGGGCTCGAGTTCGAGCCCAATGAGAGAGATTAAAAAGATTCTTTATATTTTCAAACCGCAAGAGTATTAGCAGTTGTAAAAGTGATAATTATATATAATATATATATATATATAATATATATATATATATAATATATATATATATATAATATTATATATATTATATTATATATATATTTATACTATATATATATATAATTAGTATAATATTATATTATGTGGTTTTTGTTTATTATACTAAGGAATGTTAATATTAAATTTTAATAATATCACTTTCTTTAAAAAATATTAATTTCGAGACTATCATCGTGCGTTTGGTAGGAAATATTACATGTAAGAAAGTTGATGGAGTAGGGGAACCCTCTGGTGGTAGAAAATCGTACCTTGCCTAAATTGCATGTGTAGAATCGGTCGTTTATATGCTGATATTCTTTTAAATTTTAAACCCCTACCCTCATTTTCGGGCCACTCATTTTCCATTCCCCTTGAATAGATATTAATAGGAATAAAGTCTCGCTTGAAACAATTATTTTAAATATTGGGGGGGTTCGATTACTCACCTTTTAATATATTAAGAATTTTTATAAGCAGTGTTTTACAACTAAAATTTAATATTATCTTCGCTCTCTAACAAACTAGTAGAGAAAATTAAACAATAACTAATATAAATTAAATATGGTGCTTTATATATATAATATATATATATATATTCTATATATATATTTATATATATTATATATATATATATATATAATATATTTATATTTATATATATATATATCTATATTTATATTTATATTATTTATATATATATATATATATATATATATATATATATATAATATATAATATATATATATATATATATATATATATATATATATATATATATATTATATATATATATATATATATATATATATATATATATAAGTTCACACATCGATGGTATAGCCTTATGAAAGGGGGGAACTTCTCTATTAATTGCTACCTAAGATCCGAACGAGGGCTCGAGCAGTGACCCTATACTCGCGACCCAGTCGGGCTACTGAGCATGGCATGCGTCACTACTCTCTAAGGTCCCTTCCTTCGTGTTGCCTCCTTCTCTTTGCTTAATCATGCCTAGTTTTCTCTCAGATCGGTCTATATTGGCACTTACTGTTGGAGCTGTAGACAACATAAACATTCTTGGTGTTAACATAAGCAATAACCTATCTTGGAAATATCATATCACAATTCTTGTTAAGGTAGCCTCATAAAAGCTGGAAGTCCTGTTTTTCTTTCGAAGAGTTACTCTAGTTATACAAGGGTTTTATCCGCTTTTGTATGGAGTACTATTTGCATTTGAGGATTCTCCGGTTCCAGCCTTCTTTTGGATAGATTCGAGTCTAAGACTAATAAACTATCTCTTACTTTCAAACTCCCTTGACCCTCTATCTCCTCGACTTGACGTGGGTGCTCTATCTCTTTACTATAGGTACTACAACGGCAGGTGCTCGAGCGAGTTGACCTATCGCATTCTACCTCATAGCACAAGCACTCATAGCACAAGAAATTCCCTGTTTTCTCATATATTTTGTATGAATATTATAAACCTAAGGCTTGTTCATAGTAGTGCTTCCCTCTTTCCAGCCACCTATCTTCTATGGAACTCCCTACCTTCATCTGTTTTCCCTGTTGCATTTTATTTCCCTCTTTTTAAGGCGTTCGCTGAGCTCACCTCAGAGACTTGTGTTAGGCTTGAGGATGGGTAGGTTTTTCTTGGTTTGTTTTGCTAATTCATATTTTTGCCTAATCCTTGAAAGTTGTTGTTATATGTTTAAAAAAAAATTTCTCATTTATCATCCTTCAAATTTCTCACCCTACCCATTACCTTATCCCAAAATACCTATTACTTCTTACACAATCAAATTCACACACATTCACTATCGTCTCTTCATTACTGCCAATGCTATGCAGATTTTCGAAGTGTTCCCTATACACTCTCCTCACGTCCGTTTCATCAGTTACCAAAGTACCATCCATCCCTATTCATTATTCTATGAAGATTCCTCTTGCTCTCTTTCTAAACCTTTCGTACTTCCTTCCAAAAGAGCTCCCTATTCTCTTGTAAGTCTCCATTCTTAGACCTTCCAAACTGTTAATTTACCTCTATTTTCCTGCTACGTATGCAACTTTTAGTCTTCCTTTTTCCTCCTTATATATTTCCAAACGAACCTCTTCCTTAACCTCATCATTGACCTTTATCACATCTAACAACGCCTGCCTCTCTCTTTCTTATTTTAATAACCGCTTTCATCACCACTCCATTACACCACTCACTATTGACATTTTTATTTCCTACTTTAGCACACCCACATACTTCTTTTTTTTGCACTACTAAACTGACGCTTTCTTCATTTGCGTCCAGATTTGTTTAGCTTCATCTTGTTTGTTCACATTCAACTGTTTCATTTACAAGTGCTCTCACGTAATTTTCCTTCTAGCCCTTCTCACTTAACATCTTACTTTAAATTCTACACCCATCTTATTTTCTTTCCTCTCCAACCACTCCCCTACTAACTTAACTCTACATAAAGTTTGTGAAAGTCTTAAAATTGGGTGTTATCTCTTTAATATATCGGCACTTTCCCCTGCGTTGTTAATATCTTTACCAGTAGTTAGCTACGGAAAATTGGATTTATCTATTTAGTAGAAAAAAGAAAAGTTTCTGCAGCTGTCTCTTTAGTAAATAGATGAACTAAAAGTTCATTTGTTAGAACTATAAGTTTTAATACACTGTTACACAAAAGGTACTTTTCCCTGCTTCCGTTTTAAAAATAGTGATAATTAACTAAACTTAGGCAGAGAATAATAAATTTAACCTTAAAATCTTTATATTAGCTCTAGTTTTTGAGATATACTGCATTTTAATTATGTATTAATGAGACGAGTTAAATATAAACTTTTACTAAGCTATCTACGTAGTTTGAAATTAGGTGTAAGAAGTATTATAGTTTAGGAAAATGATAATAATAAATATCTTAAAATACAAATAGTTGCTAAAATTACACTTTATGAAAGTTATTGTAATGACTTAGTTGCTTGATCTCGTTTTTTTTCACTTGCGCTTATACGTTTCTCCTGGAATGTCCCTTTTTAAAATCCAACAGTATTCTGCAAGCATAGATGTATTCTATTTGCCCTCGACTGAAAAATCCTGGCAGAATTGCCCTCAGTGCCCATCACTTGCTGCGCCACAGTTGTCCGGGTAAAAATCTAGATGTGAATAGAGAAAGTGAATTTTGAGCGACAGGTTGCATACAAGCTTAAGAAACTTATCTAAAAGTTTGTTCACAATTTCATTGTAGTCTTTACCCCTTCTGTTGCCGAGAATGCTATGTAAAACGCTTTCAAATGCTTCCCAAGCTACTTTCTCCCTGGCATTGAAGATTTGCATGAAGTTTTCGTCTTTTAGAAGATCAGGAATGTTGGGGACAACGAAGATTACTTATTTTTGGAGTTACTCAGCAGTGGAAATTTCTCCCTCAGGTAATTGAACACCTCTCTCCATCCTTAGTCATTTCTTTCACAAAATTCTTCATTAGTCCCAGTTTGATGTGTAAAGGAGGCAGAAAATTTTTATTTCATTTAACTAGAGGGCTATGCGGCACATTTTTAATCCCAGGGCACCGACTCCTTGCTGGCCAGGTTTTCATCTTGTAGTGCAAAGACTTTACACGACTGTCCCATTCGCAAAGGAAACAGCAGTATCTTGTGTACCTTGATTGCATGCCTAGTAGTATCTGCATGATTTTTAGGTCTCCACAGATATTCCATTAGTGTTCTTCAAACAAGATTGATTCCAGTATTATTTTCATGTTTTCATTTGTTTTCTTCTTATGGACAGCTAGGCCTACATGAATAGAAGAAGGAAGTGAATTCCTATTCCTCATCAAAACGGCCTTTAAACAATTTTGAGGAGTATATAAAGTCAGTCTCCAGTCTTTTGGTTGAACACTAAGTTTAAAGAGGCCATCAAACCGTTCAGTTCAGGCGATCACATCACAACAAAATACAAGGTTATTCACTTTCTTGAATATGATATTAAATTCTGTTTCCTGCTTCTATAAATAGTCACTTTACAACAGGTTGGAAAAGATTCCACTGTTGGAGCCTTGATCCAAGAAGTTCTGCTTTGTCCTTTGGGAGATCCAGATCTCAAATTAGTCAATTATTTCTTCACCCTCAGTAAGTTTGTGTGACTCATTTGAGTTAGATTGTGGAAAATCAGGTTTCCATGTTGAAAGTTCAGGTATTCTCTCCCGTGTTCTTTACTCGTAAACATCAACCTGCAGTTGGTACTCTTCTGAAATTTAAGGTACTGGCAGATCATTTGGAACTAACCAGATAACAGATGGAATGTTTGGACATTTCACCATTCATTTATTTTTTCTCTACATACCATGCTGCAGTGGTGAAATCAAACAAAAATAGCAGTAATATGTATGAATTTTAGGCTCCAGCCAAATCATTGGGACGTCAAAACGCATTGAACACCTATTTTTATTTAGCCAACCACAAAGAGTCGCTTAACAAGCATTGCGTAAAAGGTGAGATGCCCAAGACTTGCCCTGATACCCTACCTTGACGGTGAAATAATGGATGCTCTTACGTCATCATAAAAAGCCTGTATTTGCAAAACTAGAGCTAATTGGACATTTTAAAAGTAAAATTCCCTTTTTACAGAATAAAACAGGTTAGAATTTTATATTTTCATGTTTGAGACATTTTGTGTGTGGAACGATGATATTCATCTCCTTAATCAAGTAACAAAGTTACTACAAGATGGTAATGTTCTCTGATAGATTTATTAAAATATAAGTAACACGAATATTCCCTTTTGATTGAGACTTTCTTGTAGCTCA
>JABUQX010136486.1:17500-18807 GCA_015478945.1 Trachelipus rathkii
ATATATATAAGATTAGAAGATATAAGATGTTTCTAAATCTTCTTGCTAAGAATAGATTCAAAAACTTTAGGAAGAACAGAGGTTAATGCGATAGGGCGATAGGTGGATTATTGACTGGGGGTTCAGCTTCTTCAGCATATGCTGAATGAATGCACTCTTTCCGCAAGAGGGAATAATTGATGTTGATAGACAGTGAGGAAACAGTTTATCAAGGCAGGGTGCAAGCTCAGAAGCACAAGCTTTGAAGATCACTGAAGAGATAACTTCAGCCCCCTCCATTTTCCAAGGGTTAAACTAAGAGAATACAGAAATAACATTTTAATGAGTTGAAAGGAGGCGGAGAGGAGGAATAGCTCTGGAACCATCTAGAGTGGAATTAGAGGGAAAAGTTTGAGCAAACACTTCAGCTTTATCAGAAGTTTTGAGATAGCAGTATGTATTGACAAGAGAGATTCAAGAGGAGGAGGAATCAAAGTTAGAGTTAACAATTTAAAATTGCCAAATATCAGAAAGAGTGTGAGGTAGAGGAACCAGAAAGATTGTTGCATTTTCCGCAAAGAAATGTTTTTAGGATCTCCACGAGGTTTTTTTTTTTTTTTTTCCATTTCGGGATGAAATGTATTAAACCACGAGTTTCTGGATTTGAAGACAACATTAATTTCTGTTAAACCAAGATTTATTAGTTTTATTTCAAGGGATAGAGAATGAAATGTATACATCCACATTACTATATGTATATTATATATTTATATATATATATATATATATATATATATATATATATATATATATATATATATATATATATATATATATATATATATATATATATATATATATATATATATATATATATGCTTATATATATATATATATATACATTAACCTTTAATAGAACTTAGATAAATATTTATATATATATATATATATATATATATATATATATATATATATATATATATATATATATATATATATATATATATATATATATATATATTGATAAAAATACCCCTAAAGTATTTCACCCTGCTGGGATTCGAACCTGGACCCTAGCTGATGTACGATGCAGGTGTTTGACCCTGAGACCACGATGTAGACAAGGAAACCTGCCACCTTTTTACTCTAAGCTGACCAGGCTGAGAGAAAGGTGAGGCATAATGGGACATCTAAAGATCAGCTTGGGCCTCCTCGTTTCACACTCAGGTCTGGGGGCCAAACAGGGTACCAGGCAAAGGTGAAAATACTCAGGAACCGGGGGCCAAGATGTACAGAAAATAAATTGCAATAAACGCAATATAATTTTG
>JABUQX010136487.1:0-29415 GCA_015478945.1 Trachelipus rathkii
GGAGTGCCGACGACGGAGGGCGGTAGAGGGCGGGAGGCGGATGCTACCAATACGTAGAATTGAAGAAAAGTATATGAATAACCTGGATTAAGCCTGAAAATAAAATGAAGGAAAAGCTCAATTGGAAAAAAAGAAACGCATGAATTGAAAACTTCAATTTAATATGCAATTTGATAATGTTTATTGTGCATATTGTTCGACTATCTTTAAAAACCTTTCCCACATGACCAACACCAATCTCAAACATACTTTCATTTATTCTCCTTCATTTACCGTTCCCTTTCTTCGACAACCCACCGACCCACATCGTCTAGATACGGTTCATTCCTCGCTTTTGTATAATTTTCTCAACGTAGTAGGCATCTTAATAAAACAACGTCCATGGTGAAGCAGATTGAAAGCGACTGTCGTTAGATCTATATCTTCTGTTTCGTGATTCCAGGGCATCTACCTACATCAACTTTATTCTTGCATTTTATACCACAGATGATAATTTTACCATTGCATGAGAATTAAGACTGTGACTTTCGATATGTGCTGCTGGTTAATTGAACGTCACCCACTTTTCATTTCACAAGAGGGGGCTGTTCATTAAATTTAATTCCAATATTTAGCTTCATTCTTTCATGAATATTAAAACTGCAATATTAACATTTGTGTTACACTTGTGCTGTTCTTCGTCCGCAGCAATGACATTAATAAATTTGACATATTCTAAATGATGAAACTACAGCTATCCTTTTTATTTATCCTTACTCACTAACCTGGAAAATCTGGAAAATCTACTTCCAGGTCTCCAAAGTACTTTGAGTATATATGAAATTGTTAGACCTTCAAGTTTTTAATAAAATTTGATGAATTTTTTAAAAAATTTGATAAAGTATTTAGGTTAGAATATTATCAATAACATCGACATCAATACTAAGTATTAACAATATTGAGAAAATAATTATAACCTCTATAATTCCCTAAGTTTTGATAATAACTACAGCAAAATTATAATATAATACAATCATCGTCCAGGCTGGAGCGTATTGTCCAGACTGGATCAATGAGAATCTTAAAATTACAAAACCGTTACTACGGGTTACTTCAGTCGTTATGTCATTCAGTCAAGAAAGAAACAGAGGATCTTCCATTATATATATATATTAGGTTGATCGGCAGTCAGATGTCAACTTTTTTGTGGCGAATGGTTTGATTTTAACAATCCGCAGATGCGATGTCTGAGTTATTTATACTATATATATATTATATATATATTATATATCTATATATTATATTAATCTAGATGTAGTTAGTGCTTATAGTATAGTAGGCTATACATATTAATAGTATATATATATATATATTATATCATATATATAATTCAGTGTGAATTAGTTCTTTTCTCTAGTCTATTCTTCACCTTCCTCTTATGCCTCAGATTGGGGGTAAGGTGCTGTAACAAGATGCAGGAAAAATGAAAACAGCTAGGAGAACATAGAAAAGCACGTCGAAAAAGAAGAGCCCAGCTCTTACCGCCTCCTCATGGTTACGCATTAATTATGACAGTCGTCACAGACAGATAAATCCACCCTAAGAGCCATCATGGGACCCTCCCTGCTAGCGACGGGACCCCTCACTATGGTAAGTCAACTGTAAGGTTCATGACCCTGCTGGCCCAGGTGGGCCACAACTGGATGCCCCAATACCAAAACCGGAACGACCACGTGCGCTCTGGTCTATCATTGCACCCTTACCTCACGCCTACGTGCCTCGAACACTCACGATTTTCTGTTCTCTCCTCAACATTCGTTTCTGACTGCAATCCACTTTCTCTTCGGTCTCTGCGTTCAGAGCCAGTCGGTTCCTGCAACCACGACTCCCACTGATACAATGCCGCTTAACCAACCGACTATCTTCATCCTCTTCCACATGACCAAACGCAATCCTCAAACATGACTGTTCTTTTTTATTTCCATCATTTACCCGCTTTCTTCACACCACACCACTTCATAATACGTTCATTCCTCTCTTTATGAATTCTTCTCAGCACCTAGCGACACGCCCTAAGATTGTCCCATCTGAACAAATTGAACCTTTAGGATCTATACTTCTTATTCCAGACCATAGTCTCAAACCTAACAATACAATAACACAGGTAACAACAACCCTCATGTAAGACCCTAGCACACTCAAGACTTAGTCCTGTTGCAATTCACCAACGATTTATTGCACCAGCCACCTTCCTGGAATTCACAACTTTCCTAACTACATCCTGCGTCATCCGTTCCCTTTTCATCCAACATAACCTAAATATTTGACTCAGACACTGTTCTAGCTGGAGCGTCGCACTTTATGCATGTATCTTAACAATGAACTCTCGTCACGTGCAGGAGTCGAGTCGTCGGCTCACATTTCCACACCAATAATACCTTACTCGACGTGTATGCTCACGGTTTACTGCTGTCAAGTCGCCTTCCTTTTAAACACGCGGCTGCCAAATCTCTGGCGTCTACCGTATCCTCTCTAATACTCTCTTCAGATTCCGTTCATGAGCAGAAGCCGAAATCGATCGTCCGCAAATATAAGTCAGGTAAGGTGCAAGCCGCCTCCCTCAATTCTCACATTTGCTGCTCACGCATGTCTACACCAACATTGTTATCACTAGCCTCCCGACGCTACGAATTCTTCATGAAGCGAACCTGCATGCCCATCATAAACATTGAATCAACCAAAGGGAGACATATAGTAGTTAGATTAATGATATATATATATATAATATATATATATAATATAGTATATATATATTATAATAAATATATATATATATATATACTATATATATATATATATATATATATATATATAATAGTATATATAGTAATATATACTATATATATTTTAATAGTATTTATATATAATATATTATATATATATATACCTAATATATTTCGAGTTTTAGGCACAATCTATTAATATAATTGTTACCAGGTTGCGAGACGGGGACCCAACCCAAATGCACCCCACCAGCCTAATTACACCATCCTCCACCGTTAAAGAAAGAGATTTTCACAAAGGATTTGTACTTTTTGACTAGTATTGAAATGTAAATATAGGAAGGTGTGTGCTTGAGAAACATCAAATTTTTCTGCCTTTCCTGCTGAGAGTCTGTTTTTCTGTTCATCATATAATAGCCCAGATTCTAAATACTTCTCACTTGGAACACGCTAGTTGGACGTGAACAGGGCCCAAATAATTTCACTTTTGCGAATTCTTATGCTTAAGCGTGTGAAACACAGGATTTTGCCTCTAACTTTCACCGAAACCTGATAAGTATTACGCTACAGTTTTCTTGGTGGATAGTTTTTCTGCAAGTCTTTGGCACTACATCTTTTGGTAATGCGTTTTGTGTTTCTTCATGTACGTGACTGGCACCTGTAGAATTCTGTTACCAGTGAATCTGCATGATTGAATTTACTTTGATAGAAGGTTATTGGTAATCTGGTAGATTTCGTTTATTTCCTTTAATGCGGATTGGCGGATGTAAATATGTACTACTTTAGCGGATTGGAAAGTTTGTTAAAGTGCAACACAATGGTGACGAATTCTAACATTGTTCTTTAGATATTGTGTGTCAAAAGAGCAACTTGCCTTTAGTAGGGGATCTAAGTAGTGCTTGGACAATAGGTATGAAGTCCATTGATTTCTCCACAGACTAAAAGGCGTATTCCTTGATGAGCTCTAGTTTTATGACTATTTTCATTCGCTTTTTTAGATACCCCGTACATCATTTTCATTTGATAGAGATGGTTCGAAAATTCTTCTTAGTCGTTGAAGATTAACGTGGTATTAGCATCTGGGACAGAAGCCTGTAGAGGCGCGATGTTTTTGGCAATGCATAATGCCTCATGTGGACTCTGATGACTAAATTTTATGAACTTCATGATGTGAGATCATGAGACATCATCATCATTACAGAGTTGAGTCGAGTCCCATGTTTCTCATTTAAATTTGCTAGTTACTTTCCTGTTGTTAAGTATATTTTGTTAATGTCTAAATAATTCTTTATTCAGGAATCTCGACAACTAAATAATCGGCGTGAACATCCTGCAGACGGAAAGAGCGAGGATGCGGAGGCGGAGATCTTTAATAATGTGCGGATGGCCGCGATGCGGATTATGACCGACTGCATTCACTAATATATAATAATAGTATATATATATATATAATATATATTATAGATATAGTATATATATATATTATGATTATATATATATATATATATATATATAGTATCTATATATATAGTATAATAATATAGTGGATATAGTATATTAGTTAGGCTCCATATAAGGGGATAAAAGGATATCGGTTATAGGTATCTGGTCTCTGTGAGGAGCAATGGAAAAAATATGTGAGCAGTTATCTTGTATCGTTATCGGCCTCAAGATTTGGTATGGATGGCAGGATACAACTAATATATATAATATATAATATATATATATATATAATATATATATATACAGTATTATATATTATGTATGTCAGTAGTAGATATATATATAATTATAAGTACTAAGATTGTTTAAAATGTCATCTCTTATTTTCAGTTGATGTAACAGTCTAGCCACAGGAATTTGTCTCCGACGGAGATGTTCTCAATGAAACAACTGCTGTTAAATAGGAGAAGTAACGCCACACAGGCAGACCAAAGCAACTATAGATAAAGGAACAATGTGGGAGTGGTTTACAAAAAAGCTATGTGACAGATAAGTATATATAATATAATATATATATAATATGTAATATATCATATATATAAGTAGCTTAATATATACTATAGATACTACTAATAATAGTAGACTATAAGATGATATCATATGATACTAGTATATATATATATATATTACGTATAGTGTATATACATAATATATATGATATATAGCGGGTACCCAGTATACAGATAAATTATATATACTATAGCTACCATAATATGTTAGTAATTATAGTGTCTGAATTAATATAGTACGGCATTAATAAGATTAGATGCCCGACTGACCTTGCTTTAAAGTTACAGGTCTCATATAGTGAGTCACTGTTTGTCGGTTTCGTTGCGCTCTCACTATAATATCGGACATTTGGGGTCATGTTATTTTTCCTTACTTCTTTGGAGAAAGTTTTAATTATAAATGAAAAAGTAAGAATTTAGGCCTATAGAAAGAGAAAAAAAACGTATTGAAATATTTATTCGTCGAGAGAAGCTATTACTATTTTAAAGTTCTTTACTTTTTTTGTTTTTTTTTTTTTTATTTTAAGTTTTTTTAACAATTTTAGTTTTTAACACTGATTTTTTTAGTAGTTGGTATCAATTTCGTTATTTTTAGTCAATTTAAGATTTATTACTATATTCGTTGAATCCTCATATCATCTTTGCTGAATAATATACAATTTACACTAACGCGCGAGTAAATGCTGTTACACGGTACCGCTCTCGCGCCAGAGAGCAGCTTCAAGCGAGCGGTCCCTGCATAGCATGCCAGCCGGCCTGCCGTGCATCCATGCATAGTATTGTTTTTAGTTTTTAATAAACTCAAGTAATATCTAATGAAGCCATAATTATCTAACAAGATAGAAATAATAAGATACTGTTTATGTTGACATACCTGGTCTTGAAGCACATAGATATTGTCGGGTAGGTTATAGATGATTTCCTACACTACTGTAACAGAGAACGTCACAGCGCAATCAATCCAACTCTTGTAAGTGAATTTTGCAATAAATGCAAGTGATGCAATTAAATTTGTCCGGGAGTTTATATATATATATATATATAGTATCTACTACCAGTATATATATATTATAGAGGAGGTAATATATATATATATATATATATATATGATATTATATAATATATATACTTACTGACTAAGTAATATAGGATGTGACTGATGAGTTTTTGATAGTAAAACTACTATATACCTAAGTAGTGTAATATGATATATAAGGTGAGTATATAGTACTTTAGTATAAGAATAGTTTACCCTTGATTATCGTAGAGTATGACTTTGTTAATGCGATGAGTATTACTATACTCATAGTATTAGATATATATACTTACGTGAACTAATAATGAAGTTGTGTAAGTATTAGCGTTAGTATATAGTATATATATAACTATATATATATATGATAATACTATACTATATATATAATATATAGTATTATATATATATATGTATATATGTATTATAGGCTGATAGTATAATTACTAGCGTAATGTATAACCTTATAAGTAAGATGGAGTAGTATATATATTATCTTTCTTTTTCTTAATCTTCCTCTTTGCCCAAAGACTGGGGGTAAGGTGGCGTGACATGCATCAGAAAAAAAGCAGTAGAAAGAAATATGACAAAAGTCGACAAGGAAAGCCCAAGCCTTACCGTCCCCCCCTCTTGTAAGCCATTAATAAGTGAGAAGTCGTCAAGACAGAAAATCCACCCTAGAGCTTCATGGGACCGCGACGGACCCTCACTAAAGCATCTCGTCAATTTTATGTAAAGTTCATGCCCTTGGCCCAGGTGGGCCACAACCATGCCCCAATACAAAACTCCGCATTCACTCCTATTATGCACCCTTTATTCTTCGCCTCTGCCAAACTCACTTTCTCTCCTTCAGACATTCGTTCACCGACAGTCAATCCACTTTCTCTTAAAGGTCTCCCAGCGGTCGGTTTCCCAACACCCGCCACTATACATCTGATTAACAACCGACTACCATTCATCCTTTCCACATGACCAAACTCTCTCCATACTTTCAATTTATTCTCTCATTTAACCTTTTTCCACACCACACAACTCTCTAATACGGTTATTCCTCATTTTATTTAATCAATTCTTCTCACAACTAGCATGCCCCTAAGATTGTCCATCTGGAAAAATTTATAACTTCTATTCCAGACCATAGTCTCACTACTATGGCAATAACACAGGTAACAACATACCCTCATGTAGACCCTAGCGCACTCAAGACTTAGTGCTTTTACATTCACCAACGATTTAATTGCACCAGCCAACCTTCGCTCCATTCACAACTTTCGCTACTACACTCTGCAATCAATCCGTTACCCCTTCTATCCAACACATACCCCAAATATTTAATCTCAGACACTTTGTTCCAGCTGCTCACGCATCTAACATAACTTCACACTGAGGACTGTCCTCCATTCACTCACAACCAATAACCTTACTCTTATCTACATTTACTTTCAGCCCCTTCCTTTTACACACCTGCTAAATCTCTCACCAATTTCTCTCCAACTTCTTTAGATTCGCCACACAAAATCAAATCATCCGCATGTATATAGGTATATATTTATACATGGGCGTCGCCAGCTCCCCCAGCTAGGGGGGGGCAGCTTAAAATTTATAGAGTCTATATATATATATTATAATATATAATATATATATATATTATTATATATATATATATATATATATATAATATATTATATTATATATATATATATTATATGAATATATAATATATTTATTTTTATTTAAATTATATAGAAAGAAAAAGAATAAAATAGAAAAAATTTGTTGGATAATTAAATGATTAATATTTAAAAAAAATTAATTTTATTATTAAAACAATAGAATATGAAATACAATATGCAATGATGGAAAATTCACAATATAGAGGAGTTGCAAATTGAAATTATTCATAAGTAATTTACTTGGGTTTCTATGCAAATTATCACTACTGTTTGAATAATATTATCAATTGTCAAACACAAATTTTCTAGCCAAGTCTTGATCCTTCGCAGAGTACTAAAAGAGTGTTCTACTGTACTGGTGGTGCATTGCTGGGCGAGTAGTATCATCAAAGCCCTTTTCGTCGACGGAAAGAAAGTTCATCTCCTTTAAAGAGCTTGGGAGACAAACAAGATCTTTTAGTTCTCCACTACTTCAGTTTCTTGTCTTCCAAATTTTGTACCAAAGTTCCTAGCTCTTCTTCTATGCCTTCTAAGTGGTAAAAACTATAAATGAAGCTGTCTTTTTCCTTTAACTCATTGATTGTTTTGAGTTAGCATGTGGAAAGGATGTACATATGTCAATGCATAAGCAGGTGTATTTTTCAGTAGAAACCGTTAATTCCCAAAGAAGAGGTTATGATCTAGATACGGTAGTTATTAAGGATCTTACTCCAGTACTGCCTGTGGGATTTGTTACTTGATGGTTGTTTCGGTGCTGTGGGGCACCAAAATTCCATGGTATATTCAGACGAAAGTCCCAGTTCTCGGCGATTTGATTAGCTTCTTTTAACACTTCATCGGTGATTTTTTCTTCATTCTTTCCGATGGCTCCTAACCATTTCCATAGTATGTTGAATGTGCTGCGAGGTTTTAACGATATCCAAGGTCTTGGATTGGAGAGCATTTACAACTGGCTCTAACATCGCAGAGTACTTCGGCATCAATATCATAGCCATGATGAATGACGACTTACATGCCACTGAATGCAACTGTAAAGCGCCTTTTCTTGTGGCGGTTTTTCCTTCAATGGAAAGGATTTCTACTGCTTGTATCATTCGTACAAAGTGCTCCTTCAACAATCCGATGCACCTTGTGTTGTGGCCGATCTGAACTCTGGCCATAGTTGGGTTGCTTTTGGCATTAATTTTCTTCTAAGACAGACTCGCAAAACTGTAATAAGTGGTTTTTATAGTTCCCGACAGTAATTGCGGATACTGGTATTGGTGTTCAAAATCATTTACTAACTGATTTTGTTTGTGTGAAGAGCAATGAATACGAAAATGCTTTTTTTTATAACCTTTCCGCAAATATTGCGCATGGACACTCCTTCTTTGCCAGACATCGCAGAACAGCCATCGAAACCCAAGCCCACGCTATTCTCGGGATCCAGTTCTTCGGTCGTGACAAAAATCGTCAATGGGTTGTCGCAATGGTTTTTGCGTCAAGCGCTTTCAGTTCTACAAATCCAAATAAATTCCTCTTTGGACTTCATCGGACTCTTTGTCAAAATAGCGCAACCCTATGGGTAATTGTTCCCTTCACAAGAAATATCAGCGGTTATCATATCTGCTAGGAAGCTATACGACGCACTGCCTTTCATTACCTGTATTAACGATGCTTTCTTATAGTAGAACGCACAATAGCCAGAAAATGATCTCATTCTGAATCTGAACTGATTGGTATGTGGCATTTTTCTTTCCTTTTCAATGGGTTTTCAATGACTGATCTCCGGCCTCTATTCGTAAGCGGCACAAATCTTGCACCTCCCTATCATGATGCTTACTCCCCGAAACGGTAAATAGCGCGTACCAGAAAATCTCCGGCATCTATTATTGAGGTAATATTTTTTTTATTTTCTTCAATGATTTTCTTAGAATGCTGCTTAATTTGGATGTCTACCGGCAGTCCTGTAGGAACAATCTTACAGCTTCAACAGCAGTTTTTGCAAACTCGTCTGTTTGTATGTCCCTTAACGAAACCGCCATGAACATCTTATTTAGTGAAGGTCTTTATTATTTAAAGAAGGCCTAGGACCCCTCTGACCGAACTTTTAATTTGGTGTAAATAAAATACAAAACTTGCAAATGCTCCCTTTAGGCGCCTAGAGTATGTCAGCCAAGGTGAATATGTCTTCAACCACTCATAATTGAATTTCCTCTTTAAGTGGTGAAGCAATCTCCAAAAAATTAATAGGTCTTTAGGTGGATCCCAACACTCTTTCAAAGTAACTGTTTCTTTTTCTCAGTCGAAAATCATAGATGAATGTCCCACGTATCTACAAATGTCATTTTCGTGACTGCCATCTACTGAAACGTAAGCTCAGATAATCTGGACCCATCTTGACTCGTCGAGGTGCTGGGCCTGAGTGTGGGTTCTTCATCATGCGAAATATGCGAAGCAGGAGGGGGATTGCCTCTTGTGTAGTCTAGTTGACTTATTGGTATCTTCTTCTTTTTTCAATTATCATTTTCCATTTTTATCATTCTTCCCTTATCAAATTTACTGCAAACAAATATATATATTATATTATATATAGTTTATATATTATATATATATACATATTATATAATATATAGTATATATATATATATATATATATATATATATATATATATATATATAATATATATATATATATTATATTATTATTTTTAGTTATTCATTATTATTATTTTATTATTTTTATTATTTTATTATTGATATATATTATTATTATTATGTATTTATTATTATTATTATTTTATTATTATATAATGAATATATAATATAATAATTACTATATATTATATAGTAATATATATATATAATATATATAAATATATTATAGTATATATATATATATATATATATATATATATATTATATATATATATATATTTATTCTACACTGTAAATCTCTGCTACATATGGTCATAGGCTAATAATTTTTCTAACATTCAAAGATGTTAACGAAAAATTGAAAAAGTATGCAGCTATGTTGAAACCACTAATTTCTGTGTTGTAATAAAAATAGTTTTTTTAAACATGAAAATTATTAACTAACCTCATATGGAAAAGTAAGATCATGTGTTACAAAATTTCTACTTTTTAAGGAGTAAATACACAAAATTTTATTATAATATTTTAAGGTAAAACGTACATGTACAGGAATCTCCTATGAATCCATGATCAAATGAACATTGAACCATAACTTTACATCTAGAGGCAATGTGGTTGAAATTATAGAGTGGCGTCAAACGTTGAGTGATAATTTATCAATGCTTGACTGTTGATCCTTGAAAACACTAAGTAATAGTTATTATTTGAGTATCCAGTTTAACTCGTACTACACCAAATCCTCTAGTTAATGGATTATAGCATATTACCATATCAACATTAAACAAAAAGCATAGAGAGTGAACTATAACAATTCACTCAACGCTTTCTTGAATTCGTAACTACATAAATTTAATAAACGCATGCCGTCATTATTAAATTTTGATAGAATGATAGATGTGAAACTAGGACTCTAGTATCGTGCAGCTAGATAAATTGCTGTGAGAAAATGACGATCGCAAACTAGCCTTCGCCATAATTTCTAGTTTATCTATGCTCTTATATTTAAATGTTGGATATGGTATGTAATATAAATACTAAATAGTTATTTGTTATACATGCTCAGTATAATTACTATATATCAATAATTATCCTTTATATTTAAGTATATGTATTATATTATAGGAGTCCATAGTTATAGCATTGAAATTATCACTTCGTGACGCCACTCTATAATTCACACTACTATAGCTCTAAGTGTTAATAGTTAATTAGGTCAAATAATATATATAATATATCCAATTTGATCATGGTTATTCAGTAGATTCCTATAGGATTATCAGTATACGTATATTATTAAACCTATTTTATAATATATATTATATATAATAAATAATATATGAGTGTATTTATTCGTAAAACATGAAAGTTGTACGAGAGTCCTATGCTGACAGAACATGTATCGTATCAATCTTTGGACTCAAAAACATTCGCAGGTATTGTAAAGACTGCTAATAATGATGATAAACACACTTTATACCATGTGGGGGGTAGACATAGAGCCCACCTATCTTGTACTGTAACTGTCACCACTATATATATATATAACAGAAATTAGTGGTTTATATTTACCAATCACATTAAGTTATGACTGATATTAACTTTCTAAATTTTTCATTCAATGTTATATGTATTATCCAACATTATTGAACTGTTGCATAGAAAATATTATATTATTTAAGCAAATAAAATAAAATTAGCTAAAAATCAATAAGTTAAGTAAATTAAATATATATATTAATGATATTATATAATATCTATATATATAAATCTATACTATATAATATATATAATATTAATATAATATATATTATATATATATATATAATATATATTAGTATTAATATTATTATTAATATATATATAATACCGATTTGTATGTCAATTATTAGTTTATTTGGGATGTATTGATGGATGTTTCTGACGTTTTTTTTATGTTAAAAATGAATTATATATTTATATTATCTAATGTACTTAGAGTGTGCAATGAGTGTCTTACATGAGGATATAGATTGTCATACATGTGTTAATGTATAGTAATGAGACTAATGAGTGCTGGAAATAAGAAGACATAGATGCTTATAAAGTTCAACTGTGTTCAGATGGACAATCATTTGGGTGTGTGATGGAAAACCTTAAAGAAATTGAATAAAAAATGAGACTGGTAAAAATCTTATAGAGTCAAATGCTACGAAGACCATAGTGAGAAATCAATATAGTCAGAAAATATATAAATGAATAAGAATACGATTATAGAAAGATGATATGTTTAGGTACTATTAATATGGATAGGATGAAATGTAATAAGTTCACGGTATATATTTGGATTATTAAAAGTAATACTTGATTGTAAAATAGTGGTGAGTATGAGTGTTGGAGAATCGTATCACCGAGCTTGTGAGACCATAGAATAAGGAAAATTAAGATGGATTGTGAGTCAGTGACGAATTGTCTGAAGTAGAGAGGTGTGAGTTTGGCAGAGGCGAGAATAAGGGGGTTATAATATGGAGTGATGGCGGGTTATTGAGTAAAGGGATATGTAGTATGTGGTATAACCAACACTCTAGTAAGGTCCAGTGGAAAATATGAATCACCAGTTACACATATGACGATATGCCATAGTGAGGTCCATCGTGGTCCCGTGAAGAGCTCTAGGGTGGATATTTCTGACTGACGACGAGTTCTTCAACTTAATAAATAAGGTATATATAGAGGAGGCGGTAAGTTGTGCCTAGGGGCTTTCGTTTTCGAATTGCTTGTAGAAATGCAAGTAAGACTGCCGGGCATACAAATGAATAGACTAACAGCTGACTAAAATGATAGAAAATCCATTTAAATGCTTGTACTACAGATCGCTCACAATGACTACACAGTCAAAGAAGGCGACACCTCTAACCTTTTCGCATATTTTCGCAATGAATGATAAAGAAACCCACACTCAAGCCTACAGCACTCATCGACGAGTCAAGATATGGGTCCAGATTTCTGAGCTAGCGTTTCAGTAGATTTGACAGTCACGAAAATGAAATTGGTAGATACGTTGGACAATCATCTATGATTTCGGCGACTGAGAAAAAGAAACAGTTACTGAATGAGTGTTGATCCCCTAAGACGCTATCAAATTAGTTGAGGAAGATACTAACCACAATTAAGAGTGAATTCAATTTAATGAGTGGTATGAAAGAATATATCAAGCCTTGCTGACAATAGCCTCTAGGCGGCCTAAAGGGAGCATTTTGCAAGTTTTTGTATTTTAAATTTACACCAAAATAAAACAAGAAGAGGAGTCCCAGGCTCTTTAATAATAAGACCCTTTCACTAACTATAAAGATGTTCATGCGGTTTTTAAGGGACAAAACACAGAGTGCATAAAACTGCTGTTGAAGCTGTAAGATGTTCCTAACAGGACGTGGCCGTAACATCGTTCTCCAATATAGTCGGAATCATAGAAGAAATAAAATATATCCTCAATAATTCATGTGTGACTTTTCTGGTACGCCTTTACCGTTTCGGGGTAACATCATGAATGAGGGAGTGTGCAAGATTTATGCCCGCTTACGAATGAGATTGCCGAGATCGTGCATTGAAACCCATTTGGAAAGGGAAAGAATGCACACATAATCAGTTCAGATTCAGAATGAGATCATTTCTCTAGGTGGTACTACTATAAAGGAAGCATCGTTAATAAGGTAATGAAAGCGTGCGCGTATAGCTTACCTAGCAGATCAAACCGCTGATATTTCTGGAAGGGGAACAATTACCCATAGGGTTGCGCTATTGTTCGACAAAGAGTCCGATGAAATCAAAGAGGAATTTTATTAAAGTAAATTAAATGTTTAATAATAAATAATTAATGAATTAAAAATATAATTGGTATTTAGCATCATATAATAAAATAATTGAATAATAATCGAGAAAAAACCAGATAATAATATTGCCGCGAGGTATGTATATTCACACTAATTTAGATACGATATATATTATTTATATCATGTTTATCCACACGACTACGAAGAATCATAGGATTACTATATACTATACGAGAAAATATGCGTGAATCTATATGGGATTCTGATGGCTTGTATTATCTATATATCAGTATGTTCGAGTCAAGTAAAGGTAAGGTATACTATGTCTCACTTAATATATATAATATGATATATATATATATATAGCAATATTATATAAAGTTATAATAGTAATAATATAAAATTACACACACTTTACTTTAAAAGGTAACGTAGTTTATAATATTATAAATTCCTATCGACACTTCTTTATATAATATGTTATATGACTTAGAAATTTGATTTTAGCTACATCAACATGTAACGTATATAATCTATAAAAAATACTTATAAGAAGCTAGAGTAAGTATATATAAATTGAACACATGAAATTTACCAGAAAATTACACATATAACTTGGTGAGGAGAGACTTAAGATGAGAAGGAGAGGTAAATTATTATTTATTAACATGACCGATATATCTGCTTTTCCATCTCTTTTATTTTTCTAAACTTTTAGAAAGTCCGGTTACTACTTTAGTTAGAGAGTATAGAGATTATAATTCTATTATATGCCAAAACATATAAACCATTAGCCTATGTTACCAGATCAGATCGGCTGAACAACACAAGTAAAAAGGCAATGCAAAGATATGTTTGGTCATAGCGCTTAGTTTTTTTGCCATTTGAGCGCTTTTTCAGTACGAATATATTGTAAATTAAAGCACAATTAGAAATCACTAATATCCGAGATATTGAATGTGAAACTAACATACCACCATTACAAAAGTTTTATAGAGAAGGCCGCTTTCTACATAAAACGCACTAGAAATAATTTGCAATGTAATTACAAGTGAGAAAATGGTTTAAGTATCGTACAGTCTTTTTTTTATAATTTTATATTAGTATTATTATAAATAATATTTGCAAATTATTAATTAAAACAATTTCAAATGTGCGAGAGCGAATGCGTTATAACAAGAAGTTGTTACACAGCAACGGCTCGCGCACATTTTATTTTTACCTAGCTAATACCATTGGCTATGAGGATACTGAACTTGCACCAAAGTAACATACTCTGAGACTTGAACTGGTAACTAGGGGCCAAGAGTTGGTAAATGCTCGCTCCCTCTTGAGAGTCAAGACTCTATTGCAGAGATTATCGATATTTAATAAACCTCGCATAGGACAGCAAAATCCACGCGAGTTATCTTTAATAATACTAGGCGGAATGGGCTTGTAGCGTGCAGCTTCATTTTCGGAGGGAAACGTGGTAGTGCGCGTAAAGAAAGTGGTATATAAGAAGCATCACCCGGTTATTGTGAGACACTTGATAGGTCGATCACACGAACGCAGGTAATCAGTCCAATGTTCGAATCCAGCTGATTGGCAGGGAGACACGAGATCCTAGTAGACCTTGCAGGTACTTTCGGATTCTAAAAGATATGAACAATGTGCATAATTGGTTTATGTGAAATGCAATGCAAAGGCACCGCAGAGCAGCGAGACCATTCTAGTTACTCAAATCTCCACGGCATCAGCACGGGATAGAGTACGTTGAGGAGACATCCTTATATGAGCCGGGGTATAACATAGATTTCTACTCAGACGTCCGCCGAGCTTTCATATATGAGCCAGGAATTAACGGTTTCTTTTACCCCTTACCTACTAGGGGGAAATACACCTCGCCATTTAAAGACAGTGGCCGCATAAAAATTACGATACGCATCAAAGCGCTTATGTTTTATACACGAGCACGCCCTGGACTTCATATCCTAATCACCTATGTCTATACAACGGATGAAAAAATATGAACATGAGCTTTACATTTTCAAATAGTGCCTGGTGTACTCTAACTGAAGTCGTCATGTGAAGAAGAAGCTAAAAAAAAAACTATATTGAGGTACCAAAATATTCTAGCCGAAAGGAGTTATCACTAACTGAAACTAAATGAGTAGTTTGAGGCTAGAACTTACTAAAGTATCTTGTTAGCCTTCATTCCCATATCTTAGAGCTGTAAAGCTTAGATAAATCTCACTGTTAGATCCTCTGGTCTAGCTTACTCACCAC
The DNA here is from genome assembly GCA_015478945.1 of Trachelipus rathkii. Taxonomy (NCBI): domain Eukaryota; kingdom Metazoa; phylum Arthropoda; class Malacostraca; order Isopoda; family Trachelipodidae; genus Trachelipus; species Trachelipus rathkii. The sequence continues at coordinate 16,192 of JABUQX010136487.1, forward strand.
TACTACTAACTATAAAATAATGATATATGATTATATTATATATAGTACTATATATTATATTACTATATATATTTTATATTATCCTCAAACAGTAAGTTGATTAAATATTGATATAAGATAAAATGACAAAGTTATTTAAATATACTATATTGATAATAATTATTTACTATATTATTGCAAATATGCTCTATAATATTGTAGAATTTTTATCCTCACATCAATAGAGCATATTGTGTTATATTTTTACCATATATATCTATTAATTGTTTTTATATAAAATAATTTAGTATTTTTATTAAATATTATAATTATCATTATAATTATAATTACACAATTAGTTATTATTATCTACTTAGTTTCTTATTGAATCTTAATTAATTATTATCTTAATATATATATAGTAAAATTTTACTTTATAATTATTAATATATGTAGGTCCCTCACTTTATAGGTGTGGTGCTGGCCCAAAACCTTGAGAAAAGTAGATATACGTAGAAGGCTGATATTTATGTGAGTTAGGAAGAAAAGAAATCGAGAATGAAAGAGTTAATGAGGTAGATTATATGGTCCCCTTATATGGGGTGCGACGTCCAAAAACATTGGAAATGGACGTAGAAGGCTGAATTTGTGAGTGATAGGAGAGAACGATGAAATAGAGTACTTAGGTTAAATTAAGTGCCTGAGAAATAAAAAAAAAAAAATTATATTATTTTACATATTTAGTAATCATAGTCTTAATAATATTTACGCACATATGTACCGCGAGCGAAGTGAGCAAAATCGCCCATGCGAGAGTAGCTCCCTTTTCAGGCAAGTTTGAACGTTCGCGTTACAGCGTCGCGTAGCGACGTTGATTGTTATTATTATTCCTTCTTTACACAAATTTATGAGACGCTTCATATAGAAATGTATTTAAATTGATATTTTTGAGCCAGAATAACCATAGTAGGCGGTAGACATGTTAAAAAAAAAAATTCAGATGAACGAAAATTTTTTAAAGTATTAAAATTATTTTGGTTTTAGTTCAAAAGTTATCTTTTTTTTTTCTTTTTTTTTTATAGTTAAACCAGGTGTAAAATATAGAGAATGTGGAGGAGTTATTCAAAAACACGCCCAGTCCCAAGGATATTCAGTGGTAAGGTCTTATTGTGGTCATGGAATTCATCAACTCTTCCATACAACTCCGTCTGTCCCCCATTATGCAAGTGAGTAGAAAGAGAGAATTTTATTCATTATTCATTAATTCATAGAATTTATTAGAGATAATTTTTTTAACATTGTTATATAACGTATATTTCATTTTGGATTTTTTTTTCCAGAAAATAAAGCAATAGGAATAATGAAGCCTGGTCATACATTTACCATAGAACCTATGATTTCAGAAGGTAGGAAAATTTAATTTTTAGCACCTTTTAACATTTTTTTATGATTATTTGATTATTAAATGTTATTTAAAATTGCTTGTCGGTATGAAATGCTTGGTGGGTTTTGTATGAGTTTTACAAGTGATATAAATGGTGTTTTAGTTAGTGTTCGGATGATGTTTTCAAACTCAAAGTAAGGCCGAGTGGATAAATTTTGGACACAGGAATGTTAACCTTGTTATTTTATTATAAACATGTTTTATTTGCATGATAAAAATTTAAATCCAAGACGAACCATTCGATGAAAATGATAACTTTACATCCTGGGACAATCCTGGAACTGGGACAGTCGATTGGCGCAATGTGGCTTACAACTGCCTCAAATTTCTTACGTTTTTTTTTTTACATCTAAATTCAAAAACGATTCATAATTATTAGAAGTTTAAAATTAGAGATTATCTAATTAGCTAATTTTCATGAAAAAATAATTTTAATCAAATTTTATCTTAACAAAGGAACCTGGAAGGATGAACAGTGGCCGGATAGCTGGACCGCCGTGACTGCTGATGGGAAACTCTCTGCTCAATTTGAAGAAACACTTTTAGTTACCGAAACTGGAGTTGAATTACTTACAAGGAGGAGAACTAACGGAGGACAACCATATTTTATGGATAATATTTAAATTTTTTTTTTTAAAGTTTTTTTTGCTCAGAAATATGTTGGACTTGTATGAATGTTTGAAAATATAAAACCTTTAAAATTTTAGGTGTTTTTTTTTATGGTTTTTTTCTTGGTTTTAATATTTGAAATAATTTAATTCTACAGTGACACGGCGGTGCAACGTTGAGTTGCCTGGATCCTAGATTGAATTACCTAGAGTTGTTTCCTTCCAGGATAGGGCAGTGCCCGTGAGGTGCAATTTTTATTTTTTATTTTTTTTAAATAGGAAAAACCGTATAAACGTATTATTCTTATGTATTCTAAACATGTAATTAATTTGAAAAAGCATAGAGTGGGTAATCTTCTGCCATTACTCATTTTTAAAGCCTCTTCTATTTTCGAGCGCTTCTGATGCAGCGCTAACGCCAGTGAGTGCTTTTAAAGCCCAAATATAGATGGAATAATTTACTACTCATTTACCTATTCGTGGCGTTAGCTCTGCGTCAAAAGCGCTTGTGTAGAAGTAAGTCACAATTTTAATATTAAATTTTGCCATAGAGTTTTTTATCTTTTTCGATTTCAACAATAGCTAATCTAAAATATTAAAAGTCTTTCCTAAAGCTGCAAGCTAAATTATGAAATTTTAATTATTATTATTAAAAAAAAGATCACTGCTTTATGCTTCTCTCGAGCATGATTGGCTAAAACACTGTCATAGTTAAATAAAAAAAAAAGTAAGGCTTAGTTTTGTTGGGTACTTGGGGCCTGGAATTGCATGTACGAGGTGCTGCATGAGACTGTCTTTGATAGGTCCATGTGGCTTCTTACCGTCTCTTATATATATTTCTTTTAATAGTATGCTTATTCAAATTTTTATGTATTGTTGTAAAGTCCAAAATTTTGGGTTAGAGTATTTTAAATTAATTAGTAAACTATACCTAATATAATAGATACCAAATATTGATTAGTATTTATTAAAATCGGTAATTAGGTGATTACGATGCCTCACCTATTGGATAGAAATCTAACTGCATCAATTTATTCTGTATGTTCATAAAAATGAACCGAAACCCCAAGTGCCACAAGATTAGCAAGATCTTGAATAGTGGAATAAGTTTTCTAACAAATATAAGAAAAGTGAATGATAAGATTATAAAAATTGTTTTGCATTGCATAAACGAAAGTTTTAGCCTTGAAAATTTGCTAATCTTTCCTCAATTCTTCAATTTATTGATGATAAGATCGTTTTAATATTCTTAATTTTGTAAGAAGTTAAGACAAACAAGACCACACTTGCCTAACAAGACCCCAAATTCCAGTCCTCGGTATCCATCTCCTAATTATGGTAGCGGAAGAATTTATTCTGGTAGAAATTATAAGAAGTAACTGAGATTTAATTATGATGGACCTACGTAGCTTCATACTTGTTCGCTCCAATAGCCGAGTTTGTAATTACACATAAATTAATAAGGTAAATTATTAACAAAAATATAACCATCTATGATGAAAATGCATAAACGAATACCAAAATGACTCGTCCAAAGTAATCTTTTATGTTTTTGTGATTTGGAGGGAATTTTTCTAACACAGTGCTTTTAACTTAAACTTTGGTGATAGTGGCAGTAATAGGTAAAAAACTAGCTATAACGACTGTTTTTTGGAAAGATCTATTTGTGCTCGTGGGGGCATAGCAGTGTTCGCTCTTGATAATGGTGTTTTTAAAGATTATGTGTGTTTGTGTAAATGACGAGATTTCCAAGTTTTTTCAATGGTGGCTAGGGTTTGTGGCAAGATTTAGAATGTCTACGTCTGTGTGTAGTAATTTGTGGTTGTGTTAAGTGTGATCTGGGTGTATTATGTGCGAGACGATTGTGAAGTTCCAACATTGAGCTTGCTTTGTGATATTTTGGCTGTTGGATCGGTTGGAACGTGATCTGGGACTTACTCGAGCTCTCCATATGAGACCGTGTGCACACTGAATTTTCTTTGGTGAATTAATAGTGAGAGGAGTTCTAGAACTGGCTGCGTGTGTAGGTTCTCCCGAAATATCGTGTCTGCTGGAGGAAGATTGGGGGTGAGCGGTGTGGTCGTTGTTTGGGTTTGAGTTCGGGGGCTTTTCCCCCTCGCCTCGCGCGTCTGGCCATTTCTGCTTTACCATGTTTGCTGATTTGATGGTGTTCTGAATTTGCCTCACACTCTTTCAAGTTTGTCGTCATTACTCTAGTTGACCGAAGTACCTTGCTGCTCTTGATGGGGTCTCGTTTTCCCGTTAGGGTTTTTCCCGGGCGTGTGCCTCATTCTCGCAGCCTGGGCCAATTTCATCCCCGGTCTTCTCGCGCGTCATCTTTTCGGGGGCTGCTACCTTCAGTTGTTTGTTTTTGAAATGTGTCTGTTTCATGAGTTATCGGGTCTCTCACCCGGTTGCTCTGTTATGTTATTCATGTCCATTCTCATTAATTTTATATAGCTTTGTTTTGGTGGTTTGGAGTTTTACGAGTAAAGAACGTCAGCGGATTTGTTTGTCAGAGTTTTGACGAAGGGGGATATTTCGTGTATCAAACGTGTTTGTATCGGAGAAATAATCTTTTTTGTTGGTAATTAAGCATTTTCCCTGCTGCAGACTGTATTGTTGTCTTATTCTGTTCTTGGAGTCTTCATAAGATTCAATGAGTGTTTTTTTAAGCTTGTTGGTTTCTATATCTTCTCTACTTGGGCGTAGGTAAATAGAAGGAATTATTTTCTGAGTCAGTTAGGGTATTGGAGACATAGCATTTTGTCTATCATGTTGTAGCTAAAACTATAGTAGCAAATGGAATCCTTTTCTCCTTACGTGAATGGAGAGAATTTCTTGATACGCTATCGTTTTTTCCTCATGTGCATTTACCTACGTCAGGAATGTTATTAGTGCTTTAGTATGATAATTTTGGGTGTGGCTCGGAATGTGAAATGGTGAATGCGATATATGCTGTGCATGCCTGGATGAGGTGAGACTAGTGGAGTTTAAAGTAACTGAACGACGGCTGTGAACGGAGGGGGACTTTGGCGGGATTGCCAAAGTTTGGGACTGGGATGCGAGGGGTGGGCCAGGCGACTTCTGATATTAGTCAGGTACTGTCAGTGAGGAAGGTTTTTACTGGTGTGATATGTGGTGGGTAGAGAGTCAATTCATAAATGTTCGAGTGGCAAATTTCTAAATCACGAGTATGTACATTTCTGGTCTCACGTTCGGGAAATCTTTAAATCCTCAGGTCCGATTGTCTGTGTTAATAGAGTTATCCCTGTTGGTGATATTTAAAACGGGGTCACTTCATGGTGTCGGCCCTTGAGGTTTGTGCCGGAGGCGGCTAAGCGGCGGGGAGTCTCTAATTATTGTGTTTCAAAGATGTGGTCAGCGGATAAAGACCCATATCCTTGGTGTTCGGCTGTTGTGCAACGTATCAAACGGTGATTGTGTGGTGCTATCGATTTAATAAGTGAACTGAATCCATTATAACATGTATTTAAAGTATTTCGGCACTAAAAGCAGGTAGCTTTTGAATTGGATGTCAATGAACTAATGGTCCCATAAGATGCCTCCGTAAGACGGTGTTAGGTACATTGGGTTGCCATATGCATAACAGTCTCTTGGGAGCTCAAATCACAATATAATTACAACACACCTCTCTTATCTCGCTATTAAGGACAGAGTACTGAAGGGCGGGTGTATACGTGCGCCAACAGCATTCTCAGAGCAGCACTCAACCACTACATAGGTGATCGATCGCTGATTCATACTTAGACTATATTATTATGGTTTTTATTGTTATTTTTCGATATGTATATAGTTATATTATTATATAAATTCTATAATTATTATATTTATTCTTATATTTCTATATTATATATATATGTTAATAATTTTATTAACTAAATCACTAAAGGGTATATATATATTGTTCATATTTCTGTTTTTTATTATCAGAAGACGCAGGTTGAGATGTGGCTTTCCTTTTTATCGCGCTCTCTAAGAGCTATTTCTCTTATCCCTTTCATAAAAGTTTCCGCTGTTGCTGTTTTTGCTTCTTTCCGAAGTGTTATTCCTCGCGCGAGAAACCTGCACCGCCATGCAGAATTCTTTATCGCGGCAGTTGTGTGTCGGGTTTCCTGCTTTGGCTGGTCCAAATGCGGTCAGCACATCTATATATACGGAGAAGAGAGAAACTCTACAGGCACTAAAAAAGAGCCGTAGCGGTAGCCCGAATGCATATCTTTTAAGGTGTTGTATCGGTACGTTAGATTGTGCGATATTAATCGTCACGCTAAAACTAGATTGCGACTTAATATCGACTGTTAATCCACACTCTTCCTTGTGTAAATTTACATCAGACATCTCGTCACTCCAATCTTTCACCACAGTTCCCGTATGGTGATTAATGTACGCTTTCCGCTCCGGCGGTGGGTGCGGATGCGTAGGTTATAGCTTTGCTAGCAATACGTTGGAGTAAATCTATTCTTTTATTTGATATCGCGTACACTGAGCTTTTTTCCAAACTGAGATGAAATTACAGCGACTAAGCGTCGGTTTCAAAGCGGTATGAGGCGTGGAGACTACCTAACACGTTTTTTTAACTTTGCAGGATTACTGCATTGGAAATAGCTAAGGCAGAAGTATCTTAGTACTTGCCCTTGGACCTAGCATAAATTTAAGAGTGTTGAAGTGCTAACAGAAGAGAAGAAGATAATCTAAGCATTTTATATTTACTATTATATTATATTATTTTCTAGGTATAGGGTTATGCAATTAGTTATATAGTATGGTATTCGTATTATATTCAATGATGTAGTTTAAAATGATATTCAATTCTCGATCATTAGGGGGTCGTAATATCCATCTCATATATAACCTAATCTATCTTACTTATCTTTAGATACGTGATATATTGTTTTCTCAGATTTGATACTGCTCTACGTTATCTTTTATTCAATTAGTTTTCGTCATTTACTAGATAAATATTATTTTTGGGTTATCACATATATATCGTGATCTTTTTATGAAAATATCTGATAACCTTCGCCCGGCTCCTCCTCTTCGTGTTTTTTGGTCTACGCCACGCGGACGAGATAATAGACGCTCCATCTAATAGCTACTTCCCCTATTTTATATACGGAACTGCCCGATCTCGTGGCTTGTTCAGCTATTTTACCTAGACTAGTACATAATCCCAGTTACTCCTCGCGCTTTAACACCACTGTCGATAGTATGTCTACCAGGCACTTATAATGAGTCTGTTTCTCAGTGAAATAAATGTTACAGATAATTTAGAAAATCATATTCATATATGTTTTAATTCTTTTTATTCTCTTTGGTTGTTCAACTTTGGATATAGCTGAACGAGAAATATCTTCATATTCAGGTAGCTTAAAATATATTTGAATTCTAATTCTGCTCTACTTTTCTTTTGTTGTTGCGTTTCTTCTTTCTTATAGTATTAACTCCTCCTTTCTTTACCTTTTTTGTTCGTTAATTATTTATCACAGTCTCCCGAAGTTGATGTATTCAGTCCTGTTTTTGTTGTTTGGCCGTAGGCTATCCATATTGCATACGCACGCGATACTTGTAAGGCTTAGCTGAAAACCTAACTTAGTTAAAAATTTCATGCATACTTATTAGAATGAATTTCTTAAACTTCTCATTAATTCATTAGATGAACAAGATTAGCAAAAATCCATTAATTTAAGAATATACATTACCTTCTTTATAATTATACATCTTTATAATTATACTTGAGACTAGATGACATTAATCTGATCAGTAGAATATATTTACAACTACTCACAATTGTATGTTGAAGGTTTTGCTAATTTCATGAGAAATAAAGCTTACATTAGTATACTAATACATAATGGCTGAAGCGCAGTTCTATTATATGGGGTGTTTAATCTATCTTAAAGTAATTAAACTAAAATAATTAAATTCGAATCACTAGTCAGCTCTCGTATGATGTAAATAGGAGGGTGATAGTATTTGCTGCAAAGTCAATGATATATAAAAAATGATAATCAGAAAGACATTTATATCATGCCACAATAATAATAATAATAAAATATAATCATAGAAAAAAGGTATTCCTACTTCTGATTGCAGCTAAAATCTCCAATGTTTCATACGATAAATGCGCTCAATAATCTACTCTTTTCAGATTGCAAAATATAAAATTTTTAATTGACCTATACATCTTGATTTCTTTAGTAGGTCTAATTACATAAGTTTTAATTATTTGATGCGGTTCCTTGATTGTGATTTACTTTGAAGTAGATGATCAATGAATGAGTCATCTGCATTTTGGGCAATATGAATTATAAATATATATAGAGTCTAATAGTCTATATTATCTTCTTATTATAGAGTTCTTATTTATCAATTAACACAAATCCCAATTAAATAGTTAAATTTGGGCCGGGGTAAATGTTAGATTGTTAAGCAAGCTATCCACTTATCATGTTTTAACGATCTTTTTTTCTTAGATTGTAGATGAAAATAATTACACTAGCCAATCAGATGGATTAGTCTTTCTTTTTTAATTATTTTTTTATTTTTATTTTTTTTTTTTACCACATCGGCCAACCCTATTCAGGAGGGGGTGTTGCAGCGCCTCAATCAACACTAAAGGCAATTACGCAGTGAAGCAAGACGCGGTTTGAAGTGGGGGAGATTAAATTTCAGGCAGGAAACAGAAGTCGAACGTTCCCGAACAGATGTGGCAGTAAAAGAAGGAACCAGCATGGTCGAACTAGCACACTGGGTTCTATAACACAATCCACATGTGCAGTAACACTGCACCACTGTGTGACGAGGGCGAGCGTAAGGTGGAGGTAGATGGCGTGATGAGCCTCCTCTGGGACCTTGCTCTGTTGAAGGTAACCTATAGCAAGAGAAATAAGAGACAAACTTAGCGTATCGAAAGAATAGAAGGGTACAGGTGATCTGGAAAGTACAGCTTGATACAGTTTTATATAAAGCCTTGTTTGGACTTTTGACTCGACCTATCCATGCCGGATGATCGCGATAGACAATCCCAGATATGAGAGGCAGTTACATCCTACAGGGAGGATGAGGCGACATTTTACAAAGCGTAGGATTCACTGTGGTGAAGTAGGAAAAATTAGTCTTGTGATTGCATGTAAATAAACTGAAACTCGCAGTTGCATATTGAAGGCGGTAGATAACGTTGTGCTTGAAGGATTTCTAAGAGCATTCTCTTCTGATTTGATTTATACGTAGGTATGGAAGTGCAGATGTATGTTATAAGATATTGTACAATAACTGGAGATGACGAGGAACAGATACGAAGGATAGGATAGGGAATGATTAGTAAGAGAGTTTCTTAGAGAGGTAGAGATGTAAGGAAGTATGGAGTTATTTGTATAAGTAATTGGTATAATTTAGCAAGGTATTAAGACGACCTAGACTAGGGAAAATATGCATATAATATGATATGGACAGAGTAATGATAAGAGATAGGAATCGATGTACAGGATGAGGCAATTCTAGAATGAAATTAGAGAGGATACAGAAATTGGATATAGGGATTGATAGAATGAGAAAGTAGGTCGAGGTCATTCGACTTAGATTGAGATGAATAGGGTTATTGAAATGTCTAGGTGATGATAGGTATTATATTGTAAGAGGTATCAAGGATAAGTAGGAGACAACAGAACCTGAGGCACCACTATTGACAGAAAGGAGAAGTCGCCCCATTCAACAACAACTGATTTGAGCGATTTGAAAGAAAACTAGCGTGAAGTAGCAGGAGAACGGTAGGAAACCAAGGAGGTGTGGAGCTTGGGAGTAGGCAGTGCGCGTGCCATAAACCACGGATAATAGTCATTATGGTATATAGATCATGGCTCACCGCAGTCTCCGGTAGGTGTTATAGAGGAATAGCGGAACAAGATTATAGGAGTATAGAGTAAAGGACTATATCGTCACGTGAGACTCGTGAAGAGGATCAGGATAGAGTAACGTATGGCGAATACTAAAGAGAGAATGAATATTCGCGATGATTCTAAGAAATGGAGAGTATGGAAGAGTTTCAAAGATTTGATAAAATAGAAGATAGAGTAATATAGGGCGATAAGTTGGTAGAAGTATAGAGCGGGTATTCTATTTGTATCGGATAGTTTGGACAGTATAGTGCGTGCATTCACAACCTGCAGGTGAAAGGTGTATTAGTATTGGAAGACATATAGAGAATAAGTTGAACGAGGAGGGCGGGGATAGAAGGAAGCACTATTAAAATCGGGGGATATGCATCGATAGACGGTACCGAACCGCCTAGCCTACGATTCTGTAGATTTCAGGAGATAGCCATGGCATCACGAATCTAGTAATCACGCACTAAGAATAGGATCTAGCGAGGCGAGTGAGGAGGTGAGGGAATTTGACGAGAATTAGTTACCATAGGATGAGTTAGAGGCGCTAGGAAGCGTAAGGATTGGCCTTTTAGGTTGGAAAGATTAGTCATAGCACAGAACTATCAGTCGTGATAGAGGGGAAAGATTACGGATAGTTGTTGGAGATGTTTTTGGAGAGGTCAGAGAAAGATTTGTGATTTAGGAGTAAAGGAAGGTTCGCGCGCACTTTGTTTGATGAAGCGTTGTCGTCGAAGGTATCCCTTGCCGATTTCTAGCTGAGATGATTAGCAAGAGAGTAGATTAGGAGACGAAATATTTTCACTCCGATGCGCGTGTATCTAGCTGATTAGAGCAGAGAACGCAGCAGATGACCATGTGATTATGAGGAGACAAGTTTATAGTGTGAGAGATACTGCCATTACCATGCAGATTACAGGCTACCATATATGTACCAGAAGTGGGCCGATCATACAGAGAGAAAGCTTCGTCAATCAATTATAGTTAGCGTAGAAGCACGAAGGACCCGCAATGGTACATAAATGGCAGAAGATACGTTTTGGTTAGGATGGATGTGTTGGAGAGAAGGTATTACATATATTAGAAGATATAGAAGGTTGTGGTAGCTTTACAATAGAGGAAGGTGGTGTATTTTTTTAAGAGGGAATAAGATAAGTTGGTGAAACATAGGTAAGTGTGTTCTAGAACCGGTTGGGACGATCCGATTTGTTTAATGATGTGTGGAGTTGCTTTGTTTAGTATGTTTTGCACTCTAGATCGTTGAGTGAAATTAGAATGCGTGATTGTTAGATAGTAGATAGATGCTGAATAGATAGAATAGATAGATTAGATAGATAAAGATAGATAGATAGATAAGATAGATAGATAAGAATTAGATGATACGATAGATAGATAGATAGAATAGATAGATAGATAGATAGATAGAATAGATAGATAGATAATAGATAGATTAGATGATAGATAGATATACTGTCGATAAGTGATAGATAGATATAGAATAATAGATAGAATAGATGAGTGATAGATAGAGTGATAGATAGACAGATATTAGTTAATTGCTAGATAGATAGAATAAGATAGATAGGTATATAGATAGCTCGATAGGGCTATATATGGCTCTCACCTACAGCATGTTAGATTATATGCGGTAGGTAAGGCACCTACCAACCTTCAGTGATTGTTGTGTATTGGGTCACCGTAAAACTGCGCCTACAGGTGACTTTGAGAGCAAGTATAAGCAAGTCTACAGTGAGACGATAGTAAACGATAATATTACCTACAAGTCGGTTGAAACATCATGATTCTGGATTTACGGCGATGCATAGATCGAAAGACTTTTTGTAGTAGAGGAGAAAGATCTATAAGCCACAGACCATCGAAGTTACGAGAGATTCAGAGATTCTCGGAGGCGATGTTCAAGATAGGAGTGTTTTGTTATCATAAAGGCCACTATAGTAATTATGAGACTATTTACCTGCAATTTAGTCAAGTAGGTGATCACGAAAGTCGGGATGCCGTTACATGTGGATTAGCTGATATTTTAGATCGATTCCTTATTAAGTATTATTAGTCATAGGACATTATGATTTTTGACGATGTAGGAGCCGTCTTGACGATTATAGTAGGAATTTTGACGGGCGATTAAATTGAAAGGAATATGATTATAGAAATTTATTTTTTTATAATGAGATAAAGAATAATTTTATAATAAGGAAGAATTAAATGTATTCATCTTCATGATTTATTTAAATGTTGAAATAACGATTAAGTAAAGGGTCTTAATCATAGAGATATTTTCCATGTATAGATTACTTACATCTATATGGGTCTCGTTATCTCTATAGACTCTTCATGTATCTGATATATTTACTCGATATCTCTCGATCTCTTGATTCTCAGCATAGATATCGATCTCTCTCTAGATTAGATTATCGATCCTCTTCTATCTTGTACTCAGATCTACGATTCAGATAGATATATCTTCTCATATCTCTGATAGCAATCTATTTGTAATACTCGATCAAATATCTCTCTCTCGACATTTAAGCTGTCTCACCTATTCTCTGCATCGAGTATCCTCTAAAAATTTTCATCTCTTTTCTGAAATCATTAGTCTGCGTTATTTTAATGTACTCCCTCGAAGTATCTGCTCTTTCAAGTTCTCTCTCTCATTCATTTATCTGTCTTATTCTTCTCTCTCTTCTATGTCTCTCTCTTCTCTCTCCTCAGATACCAATCTCTCGCTTCTCTCCCTTCTCTCTCTCTCTACTCATTCATCTCTTCTCTCATTCGGTCTCATTTCTTACAATTCTGATTCTAACTCTTATCTCTCTCTCTCTTCTTCTCTCTCTATATAAGATACCATATAGATATATAGAATTCTCCTTGCTTGCTTAGTATATATAGTATAGTATAATATATATAGAATAATATAGATATATATAAAATCAATATATATTGTTATATATAATATTATAATATATTATTATTATATCTATATTATCATATTCTTTATAATATTATTAATATGATAGTATATATTTATATATATATAGATATATATATATGATTAATATGTTATATATAAGATATATATAGTTTATTATATATTTCAATATATTATATATTATTAATATATATATTAAATATAGTATATATATAGATATATGAATAGATTTAGTATATTATATGATAATAGTTGTTTAAGACCAGAGTGGGCGATGGCTAATAGATTTTACGAGGTCAAGTCTACGGATATTCGGCCTTTGCACCTATATGCGTCGTCGCT